>ML677380.1:12111260-12122333 GCA_007922305.1 Dermatemys mawii
TGCCGTGGGGTAGGGACCGGGGGCGTCTCCAGGCAAGGATCGGGGCCCTTCCAGGCGGTGTCGTGGGTCGGGACCGTGACATCTCCTGGCGGGGCACTGCGGTGGGGATCGGGGTCATTCCAGGCGGTGCACTGAGGTAGGGACCGGGGCATCTCCCGGGGTAGGGCGGACCAGTGGCTCCGGGAGGAGCGGCGGGGTGGCGGTACCTCCCGGTGGACTCGGGGCGGCGTGGGGGGGGGGAAGGGAGCGACTGAAGCCCCGGACCGGTCCCGCTGCCTCCCCCGCCAGCCTCTGACCCGCCCCGTTGCCCCCCTCGCAGAGCCGCGATGCTGCCCTGGCGCCGGAACAAGTTCGTGCTGGTGGCCGAGGAGCGCCGCCGGGGCAAAGCCAAGAGCCTGGGCCCGGGGCTCAGCTACGCCTCGCTGCTCTCCAGCTTCCTCCGCGCCTGCCCGGACCTGCTGCCCGAGTGCCCGCTGGAGCGGCTGGGCCGCCTGTTCCGCAGCCGGCGGCGGCACACGGTGGAGCTGAACCGGGAGGACCCCACCTACACGGCCTGGTACCTGGGCAACGCGGTCACGCTGCAGGCCAAGGGCGACGGCTGCACGGACGAGGCCGTGGGCAAGATCTGGGCCAAGAGCGGCGGCGGGGCCGGCGGCACCCGGGTGAAGCTGACGCTGGGCGCGCACGGCATCCGCCTGGCCCCCTGCGACAAGCGGGGCGGCGGCGGAGGCGCGGGGCGGCCGGGCCAGGCCTACCTGCTGCGCCGCATCACCTACGGCGCGGCGGACCCGCGGCACCCGCGGCTCTTCGCCTGGGTCTACCGGCACCAGGGCAAGCACAAGGCCGTGGTGCTGCGCTGCCACGCGGCGCTGCTCGCCAAGGCGGAGGCGGCGCGGGCCGCGGCCCGGCTGCTCCGCCAGGCGGCCGGCGCCGCCTTCAGCGACTTCCAGCGCCTGCAGCGGCTCAACGACGCCCGGCGCCTCCAGCGCCAGCGCCTGGGCGACGCCGCGGTGCCGCTGGCGCCCGCCCGCAAGCGGCTCAACGGGGCCTGCCCCTACCGGCCCCCCGCCGACCGGGGCCGCGCCCGCCGGCTCAGCTCCATCCTGGAGGAGGAGGAGGAGGAGGACGGGGAGGACCTGAGCGGGCCCGACCCGCCCGCCGCCCGCCTCCGCCCCCCGGCTCCGGGCTCCTCCGCCCCGCAGCGCGGGGAGCGGGCCGAGGTGCTGACGTTAGCCCGGGAGATGCGGAGCTGGAGCCTCCGGAGCCCGCCGCCCTGGAAGCCCGCCCGGGAGAGACCCTGCTTGGCGGGCTGCTGAAGCCAGGAAGCTAGAGACGCGCCCGGGGTGGGGATGGGCGCGGAGAGGCTGGAAGCGCCCCCCTGCCCGCGGTCCCCTGGGCAGCCCAGGAGAGGCTGATCTGTGGAAGCGGACAACGGGCCCCGGGCCCCGCCGGACGGCTGGGCTCAGGGCTCACACGCAGAGAGACGGACGCCCCCGGCCTGCAGTTAACACCCCTTCCCCCGCCGCCTGAGGACAGGCCCCAGCTCTGCCCTGGCCCTTTCGCCTCCTCTTCTTCGGAGCGGGCCTTTGCCATGATCTAGCAGTTGGGGCCCGTCTCTCCCCACGCACCCCCCCCCGCGCACAGACCCTTGCTAACCGGCTCCCAGAGAGACTCTAGTGCCTGGCATTACAGCCATGGGGGGCTCCTGCGAAACGGAGACCTACCCCCAAGTTCTGGAAGGGGCCAGGGTTCCCCTCCACCGGCTGGGCAGGGAGCAACTCTTGTGTGTGTTTTGTATTTGCAGTGATGTCAAGGAAAGAGAGAGACACACACACAAGCTCGGGGGTGGGGATTTATATTTCCATTTCAGCAGAGGGTCCCGCTAGAGTGACTTTTACTACTTGATCTAAACTCAGATTTATATATTTAAACAAAGCCATCGATGAGACGCCTTTAGATTTCACTTCTGTTACAACGTGCAATTTTCCTGTACAGTTTTGTAGGTCACATAGGACGGGTGCCTGTATGTGTCTGACACTAGGAAGGGGATGTGGCTCCCGATGGGGTGTACAGTACAACACCATGGGGCTAGGGGGCTGATTTTCAAAGGTGCTGGGCCTCCACTGCTCTCCAGCAGGGATTGTGGGGGCTCCAGAGCGATCACAGTTACCTGGCTAAAGAGAAGTGTCTAAATTCATATTTAGGTACCTAAATAAGCATCCTGATTTTCAGAGGTGCTGAGCCCGGGTTGTTTTTGGTAGGATTTGCAGAAGTTCAGCACCTCTGAAAATCAGCCGCCTTTGATTTAGGAAGCTAATGGTGGATTTAGCTGTCTACAATTTGGCACCCAAGTTTGGAAAATTTGGCCCTGGGGCGCCTAGCTGTGTCTTAAGGGGATGGGCTGTAGAACACCCAGGAGCCAAATTCTTCACCTTGTTTTGGCATTAATGGGGTCCCAGGGTGGACAAATTTGGCCCACACCTGCCTGATTCTGGGAACGAGATGCGGAGCATCTCAGAGAGAGAGAGAGAGAAGCTTTGTTCTGACACAGAACATGGGGTGTTTTAACCCAGGAGAAGATGGTCAGCTGCACGTCTCCTTTGTATGTTCACAATGCAAAGCCCAATGGCGTGTGTGTGTGTGTGTGCGTGTGCACGCACACACACACACACATGCCATTGGGCTTTGCATTGCACACACACACACACACACACGCATATAATGTGGTAATTGTAATAAAGTTTCTCTGTGTTTTCTGCAATATGATTATTCTGCTTTATCTTTTGTAAACATTTAGCTGCCATTGTCTCTCAAGAGCAGTAATAGCTGGAACCCAAATTAGTTCAGCGCTGGGTAGGGTGACCAGACTGCAAGTGTTAAAAATCGGGATGGGGGTCATAGGAGCCTATATAAGAAAAAGCCCCAAATATTGGGACTGTTCCTATAAATCAGGACATCTGGTCACCCTAGTGCTGGGTGATCAGGTTTCTATCTATCGATCTATCTCAGAGTTTTATACTGCTGCCCTTCACAGTAGTATCTGGGTGCCTTCCTGGAAAATGAATAGCGGTATCAACATGGAGGAGACGCTGGCACCTCTCCCTTTCTGGGGTCCTAGGTTCTGGACCAGGAGGGCCATTTGGCTAGATTGAGCACCAAGACTACTTATAAATGAGAGATTTTACTGCTCTGTTGTGATGGTGATGCTGGAGATGATGTTTGCGTGGGTGTGTATGTGGGCAACGATTTGTCTGCTCAAAGGGGGTTGTGTGTGGTCATTTGTGTGTGGGCACACGCACAGGAATCTGTGTGATTTTGTCTTTCAGTGTGTGCTTAGGCATATATCATTTGCAAATGTGCACTCCCACTTTGCACGCATGTGCATTTCACGTGTCTGCCATGGGTAGATGTAGGAATATAGATATACGTTTGGCTTCAAACCGGGGAATAGCAGGGGCCCCAAAGCCCACCTGCTGCCATTCAAATTAGCATGCACCACCAGTAAGATACGTGCAAGTGCATAAATACCTCCTCCAAGTGCCAATTTCAGTGACCGAATGTGGGATGTGGATGTCCCATTCAGGTGCTTGTTTCACCACACAGCCCTACATCTCTGTGTGTGCTGTACACAGAGTAGATTGCAGACATGAAAGCATCTCACCCTTTTTGTGTGTTGCTCTCTGGAGATCAGTCCCTAGCAACCAATAATCAGCGAAGAGAAAAAAAGCTGGAATGATTCTGTGCCCCAACAGGGAGAAATATCCTGGAGTGTCTTGCAGGAAGAGGAGAAAGGGCGCCCAGGGAAGCAGTTCTGCCAGCAGACAGCTGCATTATTCCCTTTCATCTTCCCCGGGGCTGCTACCCCGCACTCCTGCGGCATTTCTCTCTGCTCTTGGGAGGATCTAACAGCTCCTGAAAAAAACAAAACCGAAGAAAAGTCGCGACATCCTTTTAAAAATCCACATTCCCTCCCCACGGCAACGGAAGTCCTAGAAATGATGTCAAATAAACAGCCGCTTCCAGTGGCCATGGCAACCGGCATTTTTAAAATCAGGAGGCCAAATGCCTCCATGGCATAACTCCACCCCCTGCGAGGAGCTTCCACCAGGGAGGGACTGGTCCCATTTAAGCCGAGGAGATTGTTTTCCTCTTTCCCTTTATTCCTCTGCCTTTGAGGCGTTTGGCTTTTATTACAAGCTTATCTGCTTTGTGCTGCGTGATGGGCTAAGGATCAGACTGGGATTCAGGCTCATATCCCCGAAGCAGGGGCGAGACCTGGGGGGAGGTTATTATTCCTCTAGTGCTGATGACATGCTGTTGTTGAATACACAGAAGAAGACACATTGCTGCCCTGAAGAGCTTACGAGGTGGATGCATGGCCAGAGTCCAGCCCGAGGTGGACTGGTGTCCTAAGGCCTTAGGGAGAGGGCCTAACCCACCAGTTAACAAAGCAGCCTCCCCAATCCATTTTTGTACTGACCCGTTGGTATTGGGAACCGATTTATTGGCCAGCTGGTCTCTCCACGTGCTTGTGTCTAGCAAAAGGAATCTTAACCCCTTTAGAGTGCTTCCTAGGTGGGTGACACCTGGCCAGGGGGTGCATGTGTTGGGGGCAGGGAGAAGGAGGATTGTTGGTGGCTGGGAACCGGATCAGGTTGCAAACCAGGGGGCTAGGAGGATCAGTAAGGGAAGTGTGGTCTTGCCTTGAGGAGAGGCATTGGGTGGCAGGTTAGACAGCTGATGCAGATTCAGGGCCTCTCTCTGGATAAGTGATCCTTCCAGCAGCAGGGAGGAGGGAACCCGGGTGGATGTCCAGGATTTTAGAAAGAGGGTTACGGTAGCTGGGTTGAAGATCAAGGACCTCATTACAGGAAGGATTTGGCAGTTTGTTGCCAGGAGTGGTGGTGGGGTCCACCAGCTGCCTGGACTTATAGATGAATTTGAAGACTCATCCCCAGCACCCTAAGGTTAAGATTCCTTTCACAGTGGGAACTTTGCTAGGGCTAAAGCAGCCCTGATCGCTGCCAGCGGCTTAGAAATCACACTGTCATCTCCTAGAGATTCAATCAGCCAGAGGCACGTCAGTGCAGCCGCCGTGGCCAGCGCCAGCCAGACAGGAACATGTCCCTCAAGGAAGAGAAGCCATCAGAGGCAAAGGAGAACTCCAGGATACGTTGCTTGAGAACATCCTCCCTGGTGGACTCAGCACTCCCATGAGTAGATTGCTGCTTGTGTCCCTGGGGAGCTTAGAAGAACCTCATGAACCCTAGAACTTCAACTGCGTTGACTTGGCAGATGTGTGGCTGTGGGGTGTGATCCTCAGGCAGCTTAGAAGCTAAACACAGTTAGACTAGACCAGAACTGGGACAGGAGACCTGCAAGGGCCACGGCGCTGTTTTAAGAGGCCAGTGACTGATGAAATGCCTCATATTGTGGTGTGAGGGGGTGCTGGACTGCTGGAGGTATCTATCGAGGAGACGTTAACCTGAGGTTCAGACCAAAGACGGCAGGCAGGGAGCAGCTGTGTGGTCCAGGAGGCACCTGCTGAGTGCTCCTGGCATTCCATGCATGACCTGGTTTATTGGCATTTCTGTGATAATGGCCAGTGAGATGAAGGATGAGCAGTGAAAGGGTTACAGGTGCACCTGGGAGATGCCATTCTAGAGGCCGTTGACCCCCAGTGGTTTGGGAGTGGGCCAATCCAGAGGGAGCGCAAGTGGATGGAGTCCAGCAGCTCTCAGGCCCGCCCTGCCCCATGGTTTAGCACAGGGGAAGGAGGTCCTTGTGCGGTCACAAGACTATGCTTGAGGTGAGTGAAAATCCAAGTGGGGCTTGTTTTGGGGCAGCACTTGAGCCCAGCCCTTGTCCCAGTTGCTGGCATGAGCCATGGGTCCCCTGGACGAGAGAGTAACTCTGTTCATGTGGAGCTCTCTCCAGCTGGCAGGGATACATGCTGGTTGTGTCAGCTCGTGCTCTGTCTGCCTTCTGTCTACAGGATGAGCTCACCCAGGGACACTGGCGCCTGGTGCCAGGGGGACCGGAAAGACAAAGAATTGATGAGCGGCCAATCCTCAACTCTCCATAAGCTGCAATGCTGGTTCTATTGGCCAAGCAAAGTAAGGTCTCATGCACAACTCGGTGGCATTTCTGTCTGCCTGTCAACACCACATCTGAAAATTTCCGTGAAGGTTCTGGGTTTCATTGGTTATGGAAGACACACAGCGCCCCTTATAGCTGGTGCTTTAACCAGGTCTGTAATGGCCTACATATTGAAGAATTGGTTGATGGCAGCCGTGAACACCTTCAGCACAACACCACCCCCATTGTCTCAGTACAGTTTAAACATGTCGATACCCTAAATGACTTCTCTCCCAGACACAAAGAAGTGAGTGGTGGGAGGGAAGGAGGAAATGGAGAGGTGATGGCCAGAAAGGGGGTGCACACAGAGCCTTGGGAATGGGGGGAAATGGAGGATCCTGGCATGTGGGGCAAAGGAGGAAATGGGTCCACAGAAAACCCCTGACATGGAGGGAGTGAGATGTGGGGATGCTGGGAATCTGTGAACTAGAGAGGGATGGGAGGGTGGCATATAGGGAGCTCATGCAGTGTATCAGAGCGATGCCAGGTGCCGTGGTAGGGCAATGAACTCAGCCTACAAAGACACAAAGTGTGGGCCCCTAGTTTTTATAGCCAGTGGGGACAGCTGACAGCAGAGGGCTATACCTGGAGTCCTGCCTCCTCCTGCCACAGGGATCCAGACACTTCTGGACTGCGCCCCTGGATGTCTGTTGGCCATAACCAGAGGGGGAATTGAAATGATTAGCTCCATGAAGCGCAGTACAGTTACCAAATCATCACGGGAAATAAAGGGAAGAATCTACCAGGCCATGTATCACAGCATTGCTCA
The DNA here is from genome assembly GCA_007922305.1 of Dermatemys mawii. Lineage (NCBI taxonomy): Eukaryota > Metazoa > Chordata > Testudines > Dermatemydidae > Dermatemys > Dermatemys mawii. The sequence continues at coordinate 12,118,168 of ML677380.1, forward strand.
AGGATTTGCAGATATGCTCCCTACAAAAGGTGTGTAATATGGATTGCTGCAGCACTATCAGGAAATTAAAGTTAACTGGGTATTTGGTAGCATAGGGCAGGGACTGGGATGTTCTTTCCTTTTCCATTCTCGGTAAGCTTCCTCGTTCTCCTCCTCCCACTGTGCCAGTCTAAACTGGGTGAAGTGGAGAACAGATGTTGTTTTGGTGGCAGTACCAGGCTCCCACAAATCGGATCAGAGCCCGGTCCGTGGCACTGCGTGGTGTCCTACACCACTCCGGTCCTGATATGGAGGTAATACCGCTAGGATAGAAAGGTAGCTCAGCCCAAGACTACATTACGGCACGACAATCAAGCCACCTATGGCACTGCAGCTGTGCTGTGTAAACCATCTCCCCGAGCGGTGGCAAAAGCATTGATTCTTCCCAATACCTAGCCTCTTCTACACTGGAGGCTAGGTCAGCTTAACTATGGTGCTCTGGGGTATACAGTTTTTGGACCCCCGAGTGCCACAGCTGTGTCAACCTAACTTTTAAGTGCAGATCAGGCTAAGACTTATTCAGTTCTTGACTTCTCCAATGAGTTAGTGCTCTGTGTTTTGAGTGGTGTTGTGTGGACACCTATTCACCTGGAACCGGGCTGAGCACTGACAGACACATGTAGATTTATAGAGCTTAAGCCCAGAAGGGACCATTATGGTCAGCTAGTCAGACCTCCTGCGTAACCCGGGCCATAGTTTTCAGCTAGTAATTCAGCTGCACTGAGCCTGGTAACTTGTGGTTGAACTAGAGCATATCTCTTTTAAAGGCTGTCCACTCTGCATTTAGAGACTTCAAGTGATGTAAAAGCTCTTACCCAATTATTCCAATGATTAATTACCCTCACTGTTAAAAATGTGTGCCCTCTTTCCACTTCTGTTAGGTCACTTTCTTCTGTGTTTCATATCTTGTCTGGGAGCTGGATGTGGGGTGTGTAATTCTGGGAGAAACCTTTAAAACCCACTTGCAATCTTTAGTCCAAGCAGCCCTGTTGAAGATGATGGGAGAGGAGAATGAAAGGTCGGGGGGGGGGGGGGTCAGTACTGCATACAAATTGGTGCGCGGTAGTGGACAGGGTATGGGATGGGAACTTAGGATTTTTGGTCAGCTATGTGACTCACTTGCTGTGAGACCCTGGATAAGTCACTAAGGGCCAGATTTGTAAAGGTATTTAGGCATGTAAAAATGCAGATAGGTGCCTATGGGATTTAGACACCTAACCTGCTTAAGGGGCTTTTGAACACCCATTAGGGATCTATCTGCATCTTTAGGTACCTAAATATCTTTACAAATCAGGCCCTTAGTCTCTCTGTACCTCTCTTAATTAAAAGGGCTTTCCCGCCTTTGAGATGGACTCATAAGAAGTGCTCCATAGGCAGTCTGTATTATCAGCAGTGGAAACATCTAGGGGCAGTCCTACAGTGACAGGCTGAGCCATCAGGAGCCTTAGCACTGAGACTCGCTCTCTTTGAGAATGGAAGTGAAGTCCTTGATGACATCTAGTGGCCAGTTCCATTACATGGATATTTCCTATGGAGATTCAAGCAACTCTGCGGGACCATAGCTGATTATATTCATCCTAGGAGTATCTCAGTAGCTCAGATACTACAGTGATGGGAGCACTATAAGAAGCTCACTAGCAGAGAACTGAATATTATTTATATGCATATCCTGGGCCTCATTTCCTGTCTGAAGGAATGAGAGAAACTGGCTAAGTTCTTTGATACTAACATTAATTTTGGCATGGTCTACACTTAAAACTTATACCGGTATAGCTACGTCCACCAGGAGTGTGAAGAAGCCTCACTCCTGACTATGCCAAAAAAACCAGCCACTGTGAATACAGCTGTGCCAACAGAAGAGGGCTTTTATTGGCATAGCTCACGTAGTTCGGGAAGATGGTATTCCTACACTAGCAGAAAAACTCTTTCTGTTGGCATATACTGTGCTGGCATAGGCTCTGTAGCGTAGATAATAGTTTTTGCTCCTATCCAGTCCGTTTTAGGGTCAGAGCACTGAATAAAAGATTAATTAGCACCATCATTCCCTGCTGGTGCTCAGCAAAAGAAATTTTCAGCATGGGTTTCATTTCTTCTGGAAAATCATCTAAAGGAAAACTGGAAACAACACCTCCCCGGCCTGGTCCCTTTTGATATAATAGCGACTGGCGAAAGAGTGCAAGTTCCTTCTAGTAGAAGGCAATGGCCATGAGCCTTTTGGAAGTACCCCCGACCTCCCACCCTGCTCTCCTAGGATCGGCCATTCCCCTAAACATTAAATACTGATTGGAGTGGAGCCATTGCCTCTTAGAAAACACATCCCACCCTCTCCACGACTACTTCTTTCAGAGTTAAAGCCAGATCCTTCTTTCGCTATCAATGTGAATGTCTCACCATCTAGTGGACAGAAGGAGAGCAACACAGAAAAGAACTTCATCAGCCTTGGCAATATTACATTTAACGGGACAAATTTTCTTCTTGATGAGCCCCTGAAACTTTTCCTATCAACCACACCTATGGCACTGATGGGAACAAAGAAGAGATGCCGGTGTGATGAATGTGGTATAATTATATAGACAAGGTAAGTGAGGTTATATCTTTTATTGGATCAACTTCTCTTGGAGAAAGAGAGAAGCTCTCAAGCTTCCACAAAACTCTTCTTCAAGTATAATTTCATATATAGTTATACATAAATAGATCTCCAAAGGAAATCTCTCAGTCTTAAGTGAGGGTGACCTTCTACATAAGAACATAAGAAGGGCCATATTGGGTCAGACCAAAGGTCCATCCAGCCCAGTATCCTGTCTACTGACAGTGGCAAATGCCAGGTGCCCTGGAGTGAGTGAACCTAACAGGTAATGATCAAGTGATCCCTCTCCTGCCATCCATCACCCCCCCATGACAAACAGAGGCTAGGGACACCATTCCTTACTGATCCTGGCTAATAGCCATTAATGAACTTAACCTCCATGAATTTATCCAGTTCTTTTAAACCCTGTTATAGTCCTAGCCTTCACAACCTCCTCAGGCAAGGAGTTCCATAGGCTGACTGTGCGCTGTGTGAAGAAGAACTTCCTTTTATTTGTTATAAACCTGCCACCCATTAATTTCATTTGGTGGCTCCCTAGTTCTTATATTATGGGAACAAATAAATAGCTTTTCCTTAATCACTCCTCCTCCCCAAAAATGTATTCAGGCCACGTGTTTCAAACTTGTGTGCCTAAATCTGCATATGGACACCGGAGTAAGTGGCTTGATTTTCAAAGTTGTTGAGCATCCACAGTTCCTATAGACTACAGGCTCCTTCCACAGGCGCTGTGCCTAAGGCTTCAGAAAATTAAGCCACATATTTGAATGCTTAAATATGGCTTACTCAGGTGCCTAGCTGTTACCTCCATCACATCTGAAAATTTGGCCCCGACTAATTGTACAGTGCTATGCTGAATTCCACCCCTAGATCCTTTGCTCTTCAACAGTGGGTGAAGACTGTGCTAGGCGTAAATAGAATAAGCAATTGTTTAAGGTTCTAAGCAGTTCAAGAGCCCCCCAATTTAGTATTAATCCCCAAAATATCAGGGGGAGCTGAACAGTCGTCTCCCTCTCCTGGAAGCTCCAGGGGGAACTTAACAGTCATCTCCCCCACCACTAAGCTCCTAGGGGAGCTTAAGAGTCATCACATCCCGCCGGGAAGCTCTGGGGGAAGCTTAAGAGTCGTCTCCCATTCCTGGAAGCTCCAGGGGGAGTTGAACAGTTGTCTCCCCTGCTGGGAAGCTCCTGGGGGAGCTTAACAGTCGTTCCCCCCATCCTGGAAGCTCCAGGGAGAGTGTAACAGTCATCTCCCCCCGTTCTGGAAGCTCCAGGGGGAGCTTAACAGTTGTCTTCCCCCTCCTGGAAGCCCAGAGGGAGGGTAACAGTCGTCTCCCCCGCCATTAAGCTCCAGAGGAAGCTTAACAATCGTCCCCCCTGGCCTAGAAGCACAGGGGGAGCGTTACAGTTGTCTTCCCCACCATTAAGCTCTGGGAGGAGCTTTACAGTCGTCTCCCCCACCATTAAGCTCCGGGAGGAGCTTTACAGTCGTCTCCCCCGCCATTAAGCTCCGGGAGGAGCTTTACAATCGTCTCCTCCGCCAT
>ML677380.1:12122627-12307692 GCA_007922305.1 Dermatemys mawii
ACAGTCATCTCCCCCAGCCTGGAAGCTCCAGGGGGAGCTGGACAGTCATCTCCCCCAGCCTGGAAGCTCCAGCAATCATATCTCCCCTCCTTCAATTAGGCTAAACAAGCCACGGTCTTTGAATCACCCTTCATAAGGCATGTTTTCCATTCCTCGAATCATCCTAGCAGCCATTCTCTGCACCTCTTCCACGATGAATTCATCCTTCTTAAACATAGGAGACCAAAACTGCAAACAGTATTCCAGATGAGGTCTCATCGGTGCCTTGTATGATGGTACTAACATTTCCCCATCTCCACTGGAAATACTTCGGCTGATGCAACAGTAGGACTGCATTAGCCTTTTTCACGGCTGCATCACGTTAGTGGCTCGTAGTTATCCTGTGATTAAACAATACACGCAGGTCTTTCTCCTCCTTTGTCACTTCTAACTGATACATCCCCAGCTCATAGCAAAATTCTTATTAGTCCCTAAATGCATGACCTTGCACTTTGCACTATTAAATTTCATCTCATTTCTATTGCTCCAGTTTTCAAGGTTGTCCGGATCTTCTTGTATGATATTCCAGTCCTCCTCCATATTGGCAATACCTCCCAATTTGCCATCTGCAAATGTTATTAGCACATGCCCACTTTTTGTGCCAAGGTCATGAATGAAAATGTTAAATAAGGTTGGTCCCAAGACTGATCCCTCAGGAACTTCCCCCTCGAGCCTGGCAGTTTTCTTTTCAGTATGACCCATTGTAGTGTCTCCTTTAACCAGTTCCTTAGCCACCTTTTAATTCTCATATTAATCCCCATCTTCTCCAAATTGGCTAATGATTACCCCTTAACTTGCATCCTGGCCAAATTCCAGGTCAGGTAATTATAATCTTCCCTCTTAAATTAAATTAAACTGTAGGTTTATCTAGATACAGGATTCCTCCTCACATTCAATCCTATTCTAGTGTGCAGCGTTACTGTGCACTGTTAAACAGCTGCCATGTTGCACCTCAGAAGTGGATGCATTTCAGTGGTAGGTGAAGTGTTTTTCCCCTGCATGTAAAGTGCCTCTGGACTCCTCAGGCTGAGACACACGACCTGTTATTAACCCATTCATGTGATGATGGTTTTCCCACAGGTATCGTCTCTGGCTCACGCTCTATAATAAAGTTCTTACTACCCCAATGTTATCCGTCCCTCCTCCCACTGGGACAAAACTCCATGCAGCTGCTGTGGGTGCTTCTCAGGGTCCGTTCGGCTCTGGCTTAGGGCTCCCTTCGTATCTTATCAAGTGCCGGCCCCTCACAATTACACAGCGTTCTTCTGCTGGGGAGCTGGTGGCGGTTTGCAAAGGGGAGAGGGGTGGTCAGCGTTGCCAGACCTCAGGGTGCAGATGGGGAAACTGAGTCACGGAGCAGGGAAAGGAGGGGCCCAGGGTCACCCAGCAAGTCAGTGGCAGAGAAACTGGGGCAGGTCTTGGGGTGGGGGAGGGGAGCAATTATGACGTGTGACAAAGGCCCCCAGCCTCCTGCAGAGTGACGCCCCGCCCCCACCCCGGGGGGCACCCGCGTGGCCAGGGCAGCGCCCAGCGGCCCCCCCCCTCCCCGGACAGGGCGAGTCCTAGCTCCCCTCGCGAGCACTGACGACCCGAGGGGGGGTCACCACAGCGCACCCCCCAACACCCTGCGCACCCGGTGCCTGCCGCTTTAAGGGGACCCCGGAGCCTCGCTCTCACCTGCGGGCACTTCCGCCTCGCTTGCGTGTGACCTCAGCGCGCCCCATCTCGCCCCGCCCCCTGAGCGCGCGCCCGCTCCCAACCCCGGCGCGGCAGGGGCGCATGCGCGAGGGCTGCGTCGGTTCCAGAGTCTGACTCTAGCGCCTGCTTGGAGCACGTGGGATCGGACAGCGCGGGGCAGCAGGCAGCCCCGCCCCCTGGAGCCGCTGCTGGGAGCTGCCTGGGTCTGCACCGGCCTGCACCCCTAGGGCAGTGAGAGCCAGAGGCGGCCAGGCGCTCACAGCTCCTGCCCCAGCGGGCGCAGGTCTCTCCAGCACCAGGGGCAGCTGATAATCCTGGCGAAGAAACTCAGCCACTGAGCATTGGCCCTGAGCCCACTTCAAGAGGCAGGAGCTACTGCCCCTCCCGTCCCTGCACCATTAGGCTGCAGTGACAGCAGGACCAGGGAGGCGATTTCAGAGCACCCTGCTAGGCGGCCAGAGCTTCACGCTTGTGCTGTTCTCAGACCCCAGGACGATGAGGGTGCACATATGTGATTTATGGCTGTATATCCACCCAATGCAGCTGCCCCCTTCCTTGGCACATTGAGCACATGTTCCTGTTGTCTGTATGACCGTAGGGCCTAGCGACCCTCATCTGCACTGAGAGCTGAGTGTGGAGGAAGATGTACAGAAGAGTCCATCTCTAAAGAGCTCAGAGTAAGGGCGCTGCCTCGAACCTCCTGCACAGTGCAAGCTGCAGAACTTCAGCCCCTGGAGACAAACAAAAGCTGTGTGGGCCCGCACCTTCGTAATACAATATTACTAATATCACATGTTCACAATGTGCTGTTTATCTCAGCAGCTTTAGAAGTAGGGTTGCCAGGTGTCTGGTTTTCTACCAGAACACCCGGTCAAAAAGGGACCCTAGGAGCTCTGGTCAGCACCTCAGACTGAGCCATCGATGGTCCCATTGGCAGCGCACCGGGGCTAACACAGACTTTATGCCTGCCACAGCTCTGCACAGCTCCCAAAAGCACTGGCATGTCCCTGCTCTGGCTCCTATGCATAAGGGCAGTCAGGGGGTTCCATACACTACCCCCACCCCAAGCACCGGCTCTGCAGCTCCCATTGGCAGGGAACCGCAGCCAATGGGAGCTGCTGGCAGAGCAACATGGCCTAGCTGCACTTCTTTGTAGGAGCTGTAGTGGGGACATACCGCTGCTTCCAGGAGCTGCTTGAGGTAAGCACTACTCAAAGCCTCAGCCCCGACCCCTGCCCCAGCCCTGATCTGAACCCCTCGACCCAAGCCTGGAGCACCTTCCTGCACCCCCAATCTCTCATCCCTCGCCAGAGCCCCAACCCCCCTGTCCCAGCCCAGAACCCCTCCTGCATCCCAAATCCCTCAGCCCCAACCCCCCACTAGAGCCAGCACTCTCATCCCTCCCACACCCCAATCCCCTGCCCAGAGCCCCCTTCCACACCCTTAACCCCTCACTTCTGGTCCCAACCTGGAACCTGCATCCCCAGCCCAGAGCTCATACCCCCTCCCACACCCCAACCTCAGCCCAGAACCCCTCCCATACTCCAAACCCCTTGGCTCCATCCCTCAGCCCAGAGCACCCTCCTGCACCCCAAATCCCTCTTCCCTGGCCCCACCCCAGACCCCGCACCTCCAGCCAGAGCCCTCGGCCTCTCTCGCACCCCAACCCTGAGCCAGCCCGGTGAAAATGAGCGAGCAAGGGTGGGGAAAGCGAGCAAGCGACAGAGCGGGAGGGGCTAGAGTGAGCAGGGAGCAGCGCCTCGGAGAAGAGGCGGGCTGCGGTGTTTGGTTTTGTGCAAGCAGGATGTTGGCAACCCAATTGAAAAGCCTGCATGCGGCCGCACCGCTCCCCCACGAACCCCTAGAATGACACTCCAATAAGAGGATGATTATAGAGGTACACAAACAGCAGGAGTTTCAAAGGCAAGCTTGGGCTAACATTTCCAGCTCTTCCTCTTAAGTAATGGGGTTTCCATTACAAGCGTCATACTGTCACATTTCTTATGGTCACTTCGGACAGAACAACAATGGTGCAGCCTTTATACTTCACAGCCAAGTTTTGTGAACATTTCCCTTACCCTAGAGCAGAAGAAAAGCCTGTACCAGTGACTATCCATCAGCCATTGCTCCCCTAACACCACATAACATGACCCACCACATCAACATGGAGTTTAGTTGAGCCCTGACCCGTTTGAGAATTATTTCAGTGGGTAAAAAGCAAAGACCCATGGGGAAATTTTCAGAGGTAAAACCAAACCAAGGCAGACACCTGCCACCTATGCCTTTGAAAATCCTTCCCCATTGTAGAGTGAGGCACTGCACGTTTTTGCCACATCACTTTGTTTCTTGTTGGACATTTCATTGTATATTGGGGGTACCGCTCCCGCTCCCTTTCAGATCCCAATCTTGGCTATATCACACAAAATCTGCCGTGGTGCCTTCTGAAAGGTCTGAATTGGTTGCTAAATGGTCCTGAAAAGGGAGAAAAAAATTGCACTCAAGGCTCAGTGTATCACTGTGGGTGCTTAGGACCCCTGAAAATCAGTCACCCAGCACCCTGAGAGACAAAGGGGGCTGCCTCATAAACCTGATCTCACGTTTTCACTGTATTTGGACAAGGAGCCCCCTGTGCAAGATTACAGGTGAGATTTTAGAGAGGCTAAGCAAGTTGAATCCTGATCTTGCACCAATGAAGTCAATGGGAACTTCACCACTGAGTTCACTGGGTGTTGGATTAAGGTCTTAGGCCCCAACTCCCACTGAATTGCAATGGGAATTGAATGCTCAAATCCCTTTGAAAATAGCCAGCCTCTGTCATTTTCGTTATTTCAAAGTGGTGTTAAAGGGGTACCTGAGAAATTCTAAAAAGACAACTCATGCTGTGAGTTCATCGCCCCTCCCATTCTCACCAAGCATAGGATCAGAGCCAAACAAATTACAGAGTCAACCAAATAGCACTGAGGATCTTAGAGTGGGAATTCCCCAACTCCACACACTGACTCAAAGGAATCGAATTATTCTCTTGTAAGGGAAGGCAGTGCAACAAAACACAGATACATTTAACTGAAACAATAGAGAAACTCCTCCCCTAAGGCTTGTTTGCTGTCAAGCTCATAACAAAGTCCTTAGGACAAGGGGGCACAAAGGGAATAATGTGTGGGAAGAAAACCAACAGATACCACTGGAACAATATGCAGAGTTTACATGAAAGTTAGATTTAAAACCCAATCATTTAAAAACCATTGCCAGCCGTCCTTTTATTATTATTTATTTGTTAAATTGCTAAAAATTCATTGGGGGAAAACATTAACAAAAATGAAATTTACACAGATTTAAATATCAATGAAATCCACTTTTCATTCCTACACTGTGATGAGCCTAAAATGACTAGTAGGGCAAAGTCATCCTGTACACCTGAGTCACGGCACCAGCTACATTGGATCACACTTTGTGCGTATTACATGGAAACTGTTTGTATGGGGACAGGATGGGGGGGAGGAAATAAAGACCCACATTTCTGTCATTCAGAGAGACCACTTTGGGACCCATGTTGAAACCACGCAGAACATGCCTTCTGCAACGCACACAGGGCTAGAGGAGGGGCCTGCCACTCCAGTCTGCTGACCCAGCAGAACATGAATGTGTTGGTAACGAGGCCACAGATGAAGCAAAGCAGTGAAACATCATCATGCCAGAATCACCATGCGGACTAGAACAGATGGAAATATGAATCGGGAAATGCCACAAGCAAGACTGAGAAGACCCCCTTACAGTCTCCATGTGGCTTGCAACCTGCTGTGAAGCTATTATGACCATTGCCTATAGGATTACCCAGACCACTTCCTATGTCACTTTGTACAGTTTCATCTTGTGCAGTGAACTTCAAGCACTTGAGGGCTGGGGTACGGTGGGGGTGGGGGAGCATAAACTGTATAGTAACAGACACCAGTGCAAATTCACTAGCAGTTGGCTTTTAAAACTTTCAGTTTTTGCTCTCAAACACTCCTGGGTGAAAGACAGACGTGCAAATGAAACTTCAATCTCAAATCCCACTGGAGTTCTGGATCAAGCTGAGGGAGAGGAGGAGGAAAAAAATAAAAATAAAATAAAAAATTGAACACTGGCTACCCACCTGTGCTACATTAAGCAACAGCAGTCCACCCAATGCCATCATCACGAAAGTCACCTCTGCAGCATGGAAGGCGTTAAAGCTTCAAGAAGAACGTTTTAAATATTGATGAAGATACTTGGAGGGAGTGGGGGATGTCACACTTAATTAAGATAAAACTGGCTTGCGTGCTAAATATAATCCGAGTTGGACTTAATAAAGGTTCTATACAACAGCATTTAAAGATGCATTCACATATAGCCCACACCCTCAAATCAATGTTTCAAAGCTCAAGTGACCCTGAAGGATCTGGGAGGATAGACCAGGTTTTTATTAAACCCAGCCCAGCATTAACAAACCAACAGTGATGAATTTGTTTCTTCCCGTAAAAGGATTTCAAACCACCCCAACCTTTGCATGTTACAAAACTGATTTTTGCATTCAAGATGAGCACAGAAACTGAAGCAGTCTGGGTGCTGAAAATGCAGTGTACAAAGAGGTACCTTCAGTGCCTTGCAGTCTACAGGAGGCAGGTTGTACTGGAAGCCTAGAGATAAATACAAGGCCGTGATTGGGTTGCTTTCATTTTTAACCATCAGGTTCAAAGAAACCATTTGGGGCTTGTTGAACAAACATCTTCTCACTGAGGACAGAAGGGGAAAGAATATTGAAGTGAGAGAAGGGGCTTTTTCCTTTAAAAAGGCTTGAGAGTCTAGATTTAGAAAACTGTCCTAAGTGGCCACCAAAGGTCCAGCAAAACTCAGTGGCCCAGTGGAGACAGTTAATAGTCCAAACAAAATCATATTGGAAATCTTAAAGGAGCCACTTCATGGTACATCCAATGCAATGACCACTGTCACAGATCTGCCCACTGTGCAGATTTCACTGTGATTAGGAAATGATTTCCTACTTTTATGCCACATATGCATTAAGATTTATTTTGTGATTCATCTGATCAAGGAACGCAGGCAGTTTCTGAACATTTTCTCAGCGCTCAAACACTGCGGCAGCATTAGGCATACTCAGTCGTTAAATAAATGCTGCTCTCTTTCAGCAACTCTACAATGCACCTGGAACTGTTTTCAGCATCTTTTGCCAAGGCAAAGCTGGAGACTGTCATGAGATAGTGAGAGGGGGGAAAATTTGAGCTTTGTGCTTCAGTGACCATATTAACACCACAATGTGGCATACCGCAGGGGGAGATCACTTTCAGGCAGGTCTGCGTATTGGCTTCAAAGAGTATTTTCTAGTTCATTAGTGTCTAATGAGGCACTGTGCAGCTTAGCTTATCAGCGCTGCCAACTTTCTAAACCTGCTGAACTTTTGCTGTTGTTAGCAGCACATAGATTTTGCTTTAGAACTAGACGTAAAAATAATAAACCTTGAATCCTGCACAGTATGGAGCCCCAGCGACTGCCACAGGACTCGGTGTGGGTGCAGCCTATTGTAGGACAGGGGCCAACAGATTTAAGAGCCCACAATCTCACATGAAAATCACAGGCTAGTGAAAGTTAAACCTATGGCAAACTAGTGTCCCTCTGTGGATCAGTCGGTCTCTATTGCCATTCCTCCAAGCTGCAGAGGGAAGGAAAGAGACTTCATCCACAAGTGTACTTCAGCTCATATCAATTCTGATTCCTTTTAAAGTCTTTTTTGATTTAGGGAAGTGAATTCTCAGCATCAGTGATTACCAAGGAGGCTGTTAATGCTGGACCAGCATTGCTCTTCAACCCCTACTTTGCAGGTATTTGTCACTTGGCTGAAAAAAATCACTTCCAGACTAAACTTTGCCATTTCAGTGATTGCCAAAAAGTCTTGTACACTCAAAGAAAATCTATAAAAAGTTCAAAGGAATGGAATAGGAAGCACTCTGGAGTAAGACGAAAGGAGTAGCAAATTGATAAAAGGTAATCTATAGTAAAGGATGGAGCACAGCAGCTTCACATATGAATTTCCCTGGCTTTGGTTGGCTGATATTTTAATTGTAATGTTACTTTGGATTAATGTTATTTTCTGATGCATTATACAGGAGATAACTTTAATGAGTGAATGAATCGGAACTGTAGGAACTACGTAAATTACTGGCTCAGACAAGCTATGAAAGAATCCAGTATGGTTAGCAAAGCACTTAAGTCCATGCTTAATGTCAACAGGACGTCAGCATGTACTTAAGTGCTTTGAGAATCTGAGCCTGTATGCACATGTTCGTTCAGTTTGATAAGCAAAGGTGACCTAAGACATCGCAGTGCTCACAGGACAGTTGTCTGCACATGTACAAGTACAGAGTGGAGCACCCTTAAGATAACAAAAGGATCCAGAACAAAATCTTGCACGCAGGGGGCAGGGGAAGGGAGACTTAGAAGTCAAGATTTAAGGATGCACATAGCCACTGATTCTTATGAATGTCCTAACCACGCATGTCCAAATCATTCTAAAATTGTAACTTCATTATTTAGTATTTTCAAATGTCAATGCTGAATGCATTATTTTGGCAGCTTGCAACTCAAGACAGTCAGGGGTTCCAAAGTCATCGATCCAAGCTGTTGGTTTGATCTAGAGCAGGACTTTATCCGGTGGGATGCTAAAGTGGGCTGTATGAATAATTTAGTTCTGGATGATCCTGGCATTTCACCGCCGAACTGTCCTTTCTCCCTTCTAACTCTTCTATTATGTAGGGCAAGAATGGGACTATCAGGCCAAAGTGTTTAGGGAAAAAAGGCATCTGTATCATTTTGCTGATTAAAGATTTACAGTAATGGCTGCAGTACTGGTAGACTTAAAAAATACTATTTTCCTTAGGCAGCCACATTCAACAGATAAACGTGGGTATTTATTAGTGCATACAAGCATACAGCTTCCTGCCTGCAGGTATTCACAATGTTCTAAGACCATTCTTATTAGCATCGCTATTAGTTGTAGAGAGAGAGATGAGGGCCCTTCTATAGTCCCGAAAAATTCTAGAGAAGTTATTGGATCCTAGAAGTTTTCCCACCCATTCACCCCAAATTCTCGGTCTAGTTACCAGCTAAAAATAAGGCGCAGAGAAGCTCCTGCTAGAACACAGCAACAATTCATCCCAGTGGAATGGAGATTTCTCCCCATCTGTAAACAGAATTTTCTCTTTTTTTTTTTTTAAACAAAACAGGACTTTCTGAACCAAGCCCAGAGCCAGGATCATAGACTGGAAACCGGAGGGCAACGCTGAAGTTCTGTTTGGATTTTATTGGTTTGTGGTTCCCTAGTTCACAGTTTAAATGCCTGCGTGATGGAGGAAGGGTTAAAAAAAGAAAGCCATGGAATGGGGGTGGGGCAGGAAGAGAAGGGGTTGAACGGCTTTTGCCACATTATCTTTTCGCTCGCACAAAGTACAAGGCATTTGTTTTGGGATAGTACTTCACGTTCTGTTTCTTGTCCATTAGGCCACCGAATATGATCAGTTCCCCTCTGCCTTGCACCACGGTGTGTAGGCTGGTCTCTGGTGGCCCCACCACGGAACTGCTATTAAACACTTTCCATTTGACTTGCCCTTTCTCCTTGGTGTCTTTAATGTCTAGCACATACATCTGCATGGGTTTGCAGTTCATGCTTTGATACAAAGGCTTGCCGACATTCAGGGACTGCGGCGGATGGTGGCCCAAGCGTCGAGCGATCGGAGGTAAGGAGTGGCCGTCTCCTTGGGCGGAGCCTGGGCGGAGTGCTGGCACGGCCTCGGCGCTGCTCCCGCTCTGGCTACCAGGGGATCCTGGTGAAGACACCAAAGGAGGACTTAATGCTGCTGAACCAGACGCCCCTTTGGAAGACAGGGCCTTGACAGCCTCCAGGCTTCTTCGGAGCGCCCCCGGCGACACCGCCCCCGGTAGGGAACTAGTGACGTGAGGTGGGGTGTGGATTCCATTTGTCTGCTCTGGGGGATTTCTCATGCTTCCACCAACTGTCCTACTGTCCACAGCATCCATTTGACAGCTAACGGAACCTGGTTTCTGATCCCAATTCAAATCTACAGACCCTAAGCATAGATCTTTCTGATCTGGGAGCGACCCTCGTCTCGGCGCCAGGGAAAGACCAACTTTCAGGTCATATCCTTCAGCAGCAGAAGGCGTGCTGGGCGATATGGCCTGTACGGGACTGTCCAAGGAGCCGCCCCCCACTGCTGCGGCTCCAGGGGACAGACTCCCACCGTTCAGTACAGGTGACCCATCCCCTCTGGATGGGGACAGGCTCCCTTCCCGGGAGCCTGATGGTGTCTGTCTTTGTGCTCTGGGTCTCAGGGTGCCCCAGCGGCCATTCACACAAGGAGCTTCGTCGGCGTTCCTGACCGGAGACTGAGCGCGGTATTCCCGTGTTTCAGGAACCAGGGCTGGCGGCGTGGCACTGATAGGAGACGGGCGAGAATTCAAGCTGGGGCTAAGCGGAGCTCTCCCGCTGGGAGCCTGGCTGAAGACCACAACACACTGTCCCACCTAAAAGACGAAAAATGAGTGCACAGTTACAAACTGCTGCAGAGATGTTCTTAAACCCCTAAGGCTGTGTTAGTGCATTGTGGAAAAACATATGTTGGAAACCAAACATGCAATGAACCAGCAGTCTCGGAATATTCCACAGGAGAACACCCTAGCACAGACCATATCATGTTAACGATCCAGGAGATCAGACTCGAACAAACCAGCTTTCCTTCGTGACAAATTCCTCTTAGTAATACCGCCCCCGCCCCACTTCCGACCCCCTTACTCTGCACGCGGGATGACACCATAGCTCAGGGGCCCCATGGTCTTCATTTTCCACTTTCAATGGCTGCCACGTCCAGGGATTTGTGCGCATGTGCAGTAGCCAGGCATCCTTAAACAGCTGTGAAGAAAAGGGTGACAAAACCAGAAACTTAGGCTTCATGGAGAGAGATCTTCCCCCGAAACAAAGATTTCCAGAAGTCTTCTTCCTACAGAGGGCCTGGAAGTGAGAGCACAGGATGGGTATTCAGGCTGCTATCCAGGACTACCACTATGGGATTTTAAGGGCAAGTCACCTCTCTGTGCCTTAAGTTTCTCATCCAATCAGGGATAATTCTGGCCTATCGCAGAGGGGATGTTTGTAAACTGCTCGGAGATCGCTGCGTGGGTGCTAGAGACCTCCTGTGCATTTTATGAGGAGTTATTTGTGGGCAACTATAGCACAGGGGGGTAATTACATGAAATCTACAGTTCAGCCGCCAAGCCCACCACTCAAGATTGCTCTGCAGCACACCAAGAAGTTGACCAATGGAGCTGCTCTTGAGATAATGTGCAACTGTGACCACTGGGGGGCTCCAACAGCCGCGTACAGAGGCTTGTATCATACCAGGAAGAGGTACACATTCTGTGTTTGGTTTTGCACATTTTATGTACTTACTGCATTTGGGCCGCCACAACCACCAAGGATTAAAATGGTTTCATCGTCTATTATGATCTAGGGGGCAAAGGAAAGTATTACAGATTTGGGAGAATACAACAGTATCTTCAGCAAGACCGTTGCTGCTTTATCATGAAGCAGTGTGGTTTTGCAAGACTCTACGCAAAGCAACATCCCCGTCCAGCTCCCTCAATGTACCCATCAAATCCTTCCCGCCCCAGCCTATTCGCAGAACCTCCTTTAGAGGTTGGAGCAACCTCTCCTCTCTCTCACTAGCCTGCCTGAAACTCTGCACCCTTTGCGACTCCACCTAATACACATGGACAATGAATCCAGGAGATGGTGTGAAAATGCAACTTGCCAAGTGGAGGGAACTAGTTAGGGAACTTAACTCTGTTCATCTGGCATTCAAATGCCCACAGTCTCTATTTATATGGCCCCCATCATCATGCTATCAGAGTGCTATGGTGAGAACAGTATCAATACCTTCTGGTACCAAGTCAGATAGGACAGGAGATGGGGAATTTGGGGCAGGGCTCTGGCATATATGCTGTAGGGCTCTATATGGGGTGTCAAGATGGGCTCCAGGGAACTAATCATCTTACTGGCAACTGCCCATGTCAGTTGAAATATGAAATCCGGCGAGTTTGGTGATCCATGGGGTCCCCCAGAGGGAAAGCACAAATGGATCTTTATATGTTGAGACAGAGTGCAGTATTTTGCGCAAAATGTTAAAATGGGAAGGTTCGGTTTTTAGAAGCGTTACAAGTCTTGGCGTGTGCACAAAACACAGAGAGATTTACGAACTGGCTGAACATCAAGAGGTTTTAAAATTGCATTCTCTCATAGTGGTGAAATAAGTGGAAAGGGGGCAAAGGCCTGGCACACCGAGACTGCAAAGATGGCTTAGAAAGGGGGAACTGCTTTTTAGAAACCCTCGGGCGAGGGCGGGAAGCTGACCACAAAGCAAGCGATGAGATTTTTGCTTCTCTCACTTATCCTTGACACTTCCCGCTGGTGGCTAGAACTCCTTGCGAGATACCGTGATCTTTGCTGAATAACTGCAGGAGACAGTCACCTGAGATTGGCCGCCACGTGGGTGAGGGGTAGGCCCAGAGATGTTTGGCTTGGACCAAGCCCACTGCTCGAGATCCAGAAGCCAGACGTCATTACTCCTGCAAGGACAAGACGAAAAACATGGAACCAGAAGTAGAGACCCAGATCCTTGGAATCTCAAATGAGCATCCGTTTGGAAGACTGCAGCCCTGGTCTCATTACAGACAGTAGTGCTGAACTCACGGGGCACATCAGGGGAGTTCAGCTACTGAGTCAGGATAACATGTTCCTCCCACAAGCAGGGGATGTGTGTGCATTGGTGCTTCACAGGGGTTACCACAGAGAAGGGAACCAGTAATGGGACAGCGGCTAAACAGGAGCGTGCACCAAGTCCTGGTTAAGCTTTGTTCCAAGCTGGGGCAGCAATGGGGAGGTGGGGAGCAGCAGGCCCCAGGCTTCACAGACACACCAGAATTTAGTATTTTCATAGATACAAGCTTTCCCACCCAGAGCTGGGGCCATGCACCAGAAACCTGACTTCCCCACCGTTATTCCAGCGCACGGCACGTTCCTGAACTGAGCTTGCTGATGCAGCACACCCTGAAGTGGATAAACAGCCCTTAGCTGAGATCACTACATTCACCTTCATTTTAAGAGACATTCTGAACTCGAGTCCTCCCAGGTGGAAGTCTAGGCCTCCATGTGGGTGGACCATGGCGCACAGCCTCGTTGATTTCTCTGGAGGTCCATGTGGGCTCAGTGGTTTCACTAAGCGGTGCTATCAACTTCACAACGTGGTATGAATCAGCAAAATAAACATGCTCAGCTCAGGAGAGGAGCCAGGACTGGCACAGCAGAGTGGGAGGTTAGGATCATGGTGCATCGTCCCAGAGCTGGGTGGAAACCCTGCATCAATTCTGTCCACACCGTACCTGACCCTAACCCATGTTTGTTTCTCACTTTCATGTTCACAGGATTCCCAGGAACATCTGAGGGAAAAAATGTTGTAGACTTACATTTGCCGAGATCCTAGGGAACCTCCAAAGACAATCATTTTGTCGTCTATTACACAAGAGGAGTGGCCTGCCATGGGAGGGGGGCCGTGCGTTGTCACTATGCAGTTCCACCTAAGGAAACAGGTGAGGAAACATTAAAATCTGTGAATTATGATGTTACAAATTCCCCTCAGATTTCCCCTCCAGAGACGAAAAAGGCAGATGGCCAATTTTTTTTTTTTAGAAACAAAATAGTCGGACACCCTTAAATGGAAACCTGCCTCCTGAGAAAGAGCACTGGCTCATGACTTTCTGGTGCTGCAATCTCTAAATGCTGGTTATTGAAAAGGGTGGCACTATCATTTATTAGGTATCAAATACCACAGAGGCCAAGAGGGTGGAAAGCAGGGATTTATAAAACGTAAACAAACACCAAACAAAACAAAGCGATGACGCAAACAACGAAGAGACAGAAAAAAGGTAAATCTGAGATAGAGCATTTTGATGAAATGCTCTGGTATCAGACCCAGCAACACGATTTGAATGGCGGGCTGAAGTTTAGTTTGGAATCAAAACTGGTCTGAAGTTAGTAATAATAGTACTGTTTTCAAACTGAAGTACAGCCAAGGCACGTCAGCTCATACTCGAGTGTAGCTGGGTCCGGGAAGTCAGCTGTGAGAACGCTCTAGCAACATGGAAAAGAAAATACATTTACTTTGTTGGTTCTAGATCTGTACCAAATAAATCCCTTTGGGGAGGAAACATGTTTCTAGCTCCTTAAGTGGGCATAATACTTTACAGGCAAATACAAAGGAAAGGCTCTTTATGCAATCTGAAGAGCAGAGAGATCAGCAATTCAAACAATTAGCTCAAATCTAAATAATATCACAAGAAACAGCAGGATCATAAGACATTTTATTACAGAGAAGAAAACCACGTGGAAAAACGTCTATAAAGACCAAATATGACTAAAAGCTAGCATCTGAAAATGTTAGCCTGCTGTAAACTGTTTAACGTGACAAGGAAGGATGATCTCAAATTGGTAGTACTGGTATTTTCAGTGAAATCTGTCCTCCACTATTATCATTAACTGTTTAACTAAAGATACTGCCCACAACTGCAATAGATAACTGAGTCTTTTGGTGATTAAATGCCCATATGAAACAGAAGTAGGATTCATCAGTACATTATTATGGCATTAGCTCACACACAAAATTCCATTCCATTCAGAACTGACGTAAGTGAGCACTTATTCTGGGAAGGGGGTGGCTAGAAAAGAATTTTGCTACCATCTTTAATATACTTTTCTGATGTTCCTAAATGATCTTAAAGGCTGACAGAGCAGACAGCAATTCAGACATAGGCGGTCTGCCTGCCTGGATTGGCTACTGGCAAGCTTTGCCACCATGGCTGAAGCCCGTCATCTCCTGTGACCCCAGACCTCCTCCATCCTAATCCTAAAATATGTCAGGACCAGACGGGGCCAGAGTAAGGGACATAGATGACATCCTGCTTCTGCCTGCTAACTCTGAAATATCTCCTGTGAGACTTCGTCTGTTCTTCCTCTTCCTTTCCATGTGTCCCTTTTCTTCCTCATCTTATTCCCCTCACATTTTTTAATTTAAGTAAAATCCCTAGCTGTTAAATATTCTCTATTAGTTGTTTTTTTTTTAAAAAAAGACATAATAAAGAATCAAAATGAATGACCAAATGAACTACGTGTTCCAAATATCTACTTCCATTCTCAAACTGTGCACCTATATAGCCCCAGCAGGAAGGAGTTAAGAAAAAAAATGAATTAGTTCCATTTTAGTTACTACTCTAAGAAAATAAGGAAGCTATGGCCATCAGGGGAGCTCAGATAGTAGCACTCTCAGCTCTTCAGGTCTCTGGACATTGCTTCGCTAGATATTTTACCTAGGGTCACAACAGCTTCAGGACATCTAACTCAGGATAAGGGATGTTTGTTTCTCCTTCTGCCCATGTCTTCATAAGTCGGTCACAGAGGGATTTTAAGAGCAGCTATGTATGTACAGAGTGTATGGATACACTTTCAGGTAAAAGGCACGTTTCCAATCCGGATGCTCAGGATGTTCTCTTACCAATTTTTGGAAGGTGAGTAGGTATGTATTTCATCAAAGAATCTCTCCGGCTGGTGCAGAGGGTAGGGGCTTGGCCGCGTCCAACCACCAAACAGCACAAGCAAATCCTTATACACCACTAAAGTGGCCCCAGCCTTGGGTGATGGATAAGAACCTGGAGGGGAGCAGAGAAGAAAAAGTTAGGAAACGGTGTTTCAAACCAGCAGCCAAGCTGTGCACCGATCTTACTGAAATGTGACAAAATGGAAACTCCCCTCTAAAAGGCAGAGAGGAAAAGATGACAAAATTAGAGTAGGGAGCATGGGAAGAAAGCTACTGCCAATTTGTGTCATCATAATTAGTACAAGCCTGAAAGCACATCTCGTGTATGGCAAAACATCTGTCAGTCAGTGACAGGAAATTACTAGCTTTCTAACATATCACTTTAAATTACTGCTTTAGTGCTGAATAAAAGCAATAATTACCTCCAAATAACTAGTAACTTTTCCCCAAGGAAGATCTCTTGGGTACTTAGAAGCCACAGCATATTCTGAATTTCATTTTATGGAACTAGAAAGATGCAAAATTAACCCTATGTATTCCCAGCAGGGATTAACCGTCACATCTCAGAATCTGGAGCGGTGGTAGACTGCAGGTTACGGCTGGCAGGAGAGAATTCTTACAATACGAAGCACCTTATCTAATAAGTTATCTTAGATTTGCTACATTTAAAATTCTAAGGTCTTACTGGTGCCAGTCTTGGCTCTGTATCTCAGATGAGGCATTCTGGGCTGTACTGCTGGGCTGGTGCATTTAAACAGAAGGAAAGGTGGTTGTATTCCTGGGCTTAAAATCTGTTGCAATATATTACCCAAGATAAGAGGGCTTTTATTTTCAGTTTAACTAAACCAGACAAAGAACACTGATCTCACTTCACACTCCGCGCCACCAGTATCTTGCTGAACTGACTGGTTATAATCTTAACTTTTTTTTTTTTTTTTTTTTTAAACACCACCTTGTCATTGTAATTAGTCATACTACTCAGAATCAGTTCTTATCTTGACTATTTCTGAACTGGCCAGACATAGTCTGCTACAGGGCAGAGTAAGTCCTCTCTCAAGACCAGTTTGAGAAGGATCACATCCTTTGGAACTATCAGGGAACCTGCCAGAATTCACTGAGAAAGTACCAATCTCCCCTGTGCTAACAGGACGAGGTGCTGCACCATGACCTTGCTGAATAAACAATTGGAGGTAGAAGACATTCTAGATTATTTCCCAATCAAATATTAAAATTGCCCCAGACACAATAGACACGACGCTTCTCCCTCAAATAGTCCCAGGTCGATTACCAGATCTGAAGTGATTCCCTGTACTTTGCAGAGAAGCTTTCTAGCACCTTCTCACCACAGCACCCTGTAGCAAGGTCATAATGACATCGTCTGCAAGGAGACACATCACACAAAGCAAGGATAAAAATCCAACTGTGCCCACGATTAGAAAGAGAAATTAGAAATGCACACTTAAGCAAGCCTGGCTGCAGGAACTGATGTGCCGTTCTAGGCAAGGCCATGCATTTGGCCAAAAACGTTCTATTACCATCTAAAAAGGTGAACTAACAGACCCAAGCTAATTAGTTTATAGTCTTAATAGAGTAGTTTATACAGAGGCGTATTTCAGTAGGTAATGAGACACAGAACCAAGACTATTTTTGACAAGTCAAAACAGCTATTTAAGCATTCTTGCCTCCTAGGGGACTTGTGAAATTTCTCTCAGTATTTGTAAAATGCTTTGAGAACTTTGGATACAAGGTGCTACAGCTGCGCAGTCATTAGTCCAAGTCTGAATCCCAGGTGACGGCAAGTTAGAAGCCTAAATGAAAGCATCCCCAAACACAAAACAAGATGACAGATTGTCCCCTGAATCCCAGGCATGAGCACATTTTGCTGTTGCTGTCAGATGGGTGACAGGAGGGCAAAGTGGTGGTGGGGTCGGGACATGGAGACCAAATAGTAATTCACACACTAAAATATATTTACAGTAACTCCACAAATAGATTCCTTAATGGCTAAAATGAAGTGGTTCAGATTTGATTGCTCTAGATCATTGATCAAATTCTTAACAATATCCACTTCTCATAGCTAATTACTTGGTCATATGAAATTAATTTTTCCCAACATAACTGTTTTGAATTAAGAGCTCCAAGAACCCACCAGTCTTAAGGGTCTAGCCAAAGAGATTGTCGTCTTACACCCCCGGTGCCAGGTGAATGCAGAATTAATGGATTCCCATCACAGAAAGATTTAAAATATGGTATATGCTTAATCCTCTAGCTCGGTGACGAGAATAGATATTTAGCAAAAGTTCATCTCCCACTTGAAAGGCAAATGCATCTTTCTATTCTATTGGAGAATAAGATAAAAATAGAACATTCCGCTGTATTAAATAAAGGCTGATCAGTTTGTAAGTATGCAATTAATATGCTGGTACCAACTCCAAAGCTAAAGATGCATTCTGATCAGTTCTTAAAATGGGTCAGAAATCGGTTTTAAACAAAAAAAAAAGTGTGCTAAGAGCTGGGAACCTGAGACGAGATCACTACAAAAATATAACAGACTGACTGGATTCCTCTATAATGTATAGTCATGTACCCAGGTAGTGACAAATCTTGTCACTGCTATGACTGAAGGTCAAATTCCTGACTCAGATACACACACACAACCCCAAACCATGTCAACAGGAGCTGTCCACCTCTCCATGGAGACAGAATCCAGCCCTGTTTGAGATGCTTGGTCTAAAAACGGTGCATTACGGGAGTGGGGTTTTATTCTGACATGAAGGAGAAATCACAATTCGGAAAGCCACGTAAGTACTTTTGGAAGAGTTAAAGCTCTAAAAGGCAATCTAGAAACCAGATAAATGTGAGACATTTCTACATGGTTTCATGTGAAGATGGAACCATTAAACAGAGAATAGCTGTAAAGAACAAAGTACACAAGAATACACATCCACCACACTGATCAAGTTGTGATCAAGCAAGGGAGTGACAGAAGTCTGTTTCTGTTCTGAGCAATGGAATAACCACATTGTACCTTGTGGTGGCAGCAGCAGGTGCATTTTTGAACTGGGGATTTTTAGATGAAGGCTAACAAATGCAACTGAGAATAAATCGGTTAGTCTCTAAGGTGCCACAAGTACTCCTCGTTCTTTTAGAGAAACCACTGCGACAGAAGCCAGTCTGAAAATGACTTCATCTCAATATGCTAAACCCAACATGAACTGAACATAACCTACTTGACTGGCTGTCTACTGACTCCCCATCACACTTTGCATGTTCAGGCATTTGAAAAGGTCAAGAGCTTCTTGGAGAAGACTATGAAACAAGAGTTCTGACTGTGCACTCCAGAGAAGGAAACTGACAGGCAGCCTTCCCAAGTCTCAAGTGTGCATAAGGCTAAGATGAAATATGCCATCAAAAACATCACAGGGACAGGCTCAACTACTAGGAGCTGCAAAATGACTCCTTCAAACAGCTCGATAAAATTTGCTTAATGGCATTTCAAAGACAAAAAGCAAGTTCAACACAGGTGGACTTATTTCTCTTTATGACTTTAATTGTCTGTTAGAAGCAGAGTGACACACAGTGGTTCCCAAACTTAGCAACCCGAGGACCACCATTTTGCTTTAATACCCCTCCCACCACGCTCAGCCCGAGACCCCGTCCCCACCCGTTCTCCAAAGGCCCTACTCCCCACCGCACCTCTTCCTGCCCCTGCTCCTCTTCCCTGCCTCTTCTCCCTCCTCCCCTGAGCATGCCCCATCCCTGCTCCTCTCCCTCACTCCTAGCACCTCCTACAAGTATTTTAAATGTTGAAAATACACGCATCACAGTACATTTGGGGTATGGACAGTCTAGTAGCCTCAGAGCTACACTGTGGTAGAGCGTGATGTGCAAAGTTAAAACTAGCTCAGTCCTTTTACCTGTATGACAGCAGAAGGGCCAGTGGAGAAGGTCCCCAGGCCACAGAATAATCACCATGAAGTGAGGCCTTCATGATGACAAACGAAATAAGAGAAAATCAGAACATTCAAAGGGGAGACTTTGTGGCCTATCTAGGGAGGTTCCAAGTCTAGATTACGATTTCATATTTGGGAAGAGCTTTGTTTAATGGTTGGAGGGAGCATGGCAACCAGGTCACTTTCGACACCCTTCTCCAGCACTCACGGTCATGGCACCTATTTGAGAACTGCAACTCACCACAGAGGGTGAGAATTTTCTGGAAAAACAGCAGGACCTCACAGGTTCCCACTTTCCCAAATCCCTACAGCTCACTTAACGGCTTTAGAAACACCCAGGCATGTCCCAATATGTCTACACAGTGCGTGGGAGAGAGCCTCAGCCTGGGTCACAGACTCTCACTAGCGTGCTAGAAGTAACTGTGTAGATGTGGCTGTTTGGCCTGGAGCACGGGCTCTGAAGCTGGGCAGTGTTGGCCTTCCGAGCCCGCGCTGTAACACCAAAGCACTGTCTATTCCCTTCTAGTCAGCATGCTGGTATGTTACCACACGGCAGCGGACCTACACTGGCAGGCTCGCTCCACAGATGCAACACAGACACCCACTCTCGCCTTCTTTGGAAAGGAAAGTTCTTGGTGTCAATGGCCTTTAAAAAAGGAACACAAACAAAACTGGACAAGACACTTGAAAAGCAACAATCCTGCCTTGGCAGAGAAATGGGCTTTATTTTACCTCTAACCTGTATTAAGCTAATTGTAAGGGAAGAGGAGCGTATGCAGAGAAGCCACCAATATGCTGGTGGGCCTTAGAAAGAAAGCAACATAACCTCCTAAAATTCAGGGATACTGGAAGTGTCAGCGATTGAAGGATCAGGGGAGTGGTGACTTTTCAATATATGCAGACAGTGCTGTTTTGGAACAAGCAGCCTAGTTCTGGTAAACCTTGGAGCATAAGATAAAGACAGTAAAAGCAGAGGAGTGAAATTGCAGAAAATAAGGCCAACTTCCTGTCTTGAAGCCAAATTTCCATGGGAGAAATTCTGAGCAGGCATGGGTATCCACATGGATTTCACTCTCCAGGATAATCCTGCACTTAACCCTGCATGCACTTAATCTTATCAGACACAAAGTCACTGGAACAAATGTAACTAAACTTCCTTGCCCTCTATCCCAAAGAAACGATATAAACCAATGAGGATTGATGATGAAATCTGGATAATCAGATACACGAAGCAACAGTCTGTGCCACTGTTAATCGGTGCAGATGTTTCCCAAGCTTTTTGGCCCTCTGTGAAATCAGCCAATGGCAATATATGAGCAACTCCAATGGAATGTAATTAATCAAAATTCTCATGTGTTTGCAACAACTGTGAGACTATTCTGAAAAGCTCATTTCTTAGGACTGATTCTGTGCAATTCATCTTATAACTAATATCCGTACCCTACAGCAATTTCTCCCAGGAAAACCTGCAAATTGAGTGGCTGTCAATAGAGTTTATAACAAATATGAGATTTAACAAGCTGTGCGCATTGATGGAGAGTGCTGTACTTGCATGGCTGAAATTACTGCCTTCAACCTCTTAAAACACCACCCCAAATAATTCCCCAAAGCAAGCCTCAACTGTCAAGTTGCTGCTTAAATAATGCACACCCCCTGGAAAACAAAGAATTCAGAACTCCTGTTCTCCAATACTACTTGTCAAACAAAGAAATCCATTGCACTAATTCTGAATGATCTATAACAGCTGGTCCGATGTTCAAATCCATGTTTATTACACTGACTGCTGGGTTCGCAGTGACAATACTTAAAATAAGCCAGATCTTAGACCCTGTCTAGCACAAGGAACTTCATTCATCATAGCTTTGTCTCAAGGACAGGTGTGCTGCATTTAACATCATTCACTACATCATGAGGACTTCAGCACAGTTTGATATCCATAACTCCTACCAAAGGATTAAGGAAGAGAAAACTCCTCGCCTTCGTGATCCAGCCCAAATTTTGTTCTTCAGAAGCCTTTCCCAAGCAGTTTGCTGAGTGGAGTTCTAACAACTGACAACATGAGGTGTCCGAGCCTGGGAGAGCAGCAGTTCAGAAGTCAGCAAGCAAAGTGACTGGCAGAGAACAAGGTTGCCTGGTGATCATAACATAAGCATCAGACTTAGGAAATACTTCGGGGGAAGTGCTAGGAGATGTTCCTTGAGGGTACTGATAAACTACTGTTCCAGCTCAGTCTGGAAAATACTGTAATTCAAAATACTCAGTTCCCTTGTACCAGTGCCTGATAATCACCCTTCCTGTTTCTGTCCTAAGACATTAAAAACTAGGCAAACATTGAGCTTCTGAGTGGTCCCAAAAGACATGAATGTAGTGCTAGCCTTGACTGGGCCTTCTCAACATAAAGGCCCTAAAGGAAGAGTCAAGAAAGCATTGTTCAGTTTCTCCTTTGCAGGGTCACGCTCTTTCAATGCCCCTTGTAATGTGGGTTTAGGGGAAAAAGTTGATTTGTTTCTCCTGCTCTCAGGCTTCACACTGTAAAGAAAAGGAGAGAGATGTGCCCTCCGGAACATCTCACATGGGAATTTAGTTTAATATAGAAAGAATTAAACAAGTTCTGAATTGTGACTTCACAATATAGTCAAAATCCATTTCAATCATGAGTGTTTCAGGGCAGGGACCCCGGCTAACACATCTAAGGCACCTGCCACAGAATTAGCAGTATACGAAATCCCAAGTATCTTTATAGTATAAGAGCCAAGGATAAAAACCTTTCCCAAGCTCCTAACTGGTCATTTGCTTCAAAACAAACGAAGGCACACAAGAAGATCTTAATAAATATGCGGCACACCTCTCAACATTAAAAAACAGCTGCTTATTCAGAGAAAGATTTCCCCTCTCCCTCAAGGAGGGCACTCCCATCCCACCCTCCAAAAGAAAGTTACACAGGCCCAAGGCCCAGGAAGGATTTAAGGTCTGATAACTTGCCACTCTACCTGCAGAACTAGGAACATGGGTTCTATCCCACTGGAAAGAGGAGATTTCCAAGCTTTCCAGTGAGATTGACAGCAGTTGCTTCTATCCCAGAAGATCTCAAGAGAGTCACAATTTTATTGTCCCGTGGGAACAGAAAACTACTGATAGTCATTATTAGAGGTTCTGCCTCCCTCTGAGCCTTGTATAATTGTATTCCTGAGCCTTGTTCCACTAACATTTGTCAGGGATGTTCCCACTGATGCAATATCATTTGGGGGCAGTGACAGCAAGAAAGAGGGTAGTGTAAACAGGACCCCACATTCTTCTCCTCCCTGCTAATTTGTCATCTACGGTAGTTGTAAACTTGTTGTTCTGTAGCATGCAGCATACACACAATGTGCGATGGTGTAGGGAAAATATTTTTTTCCTGAACTAGTCTGGGATGACCACCGTAATATAACTCGCTCGTCTCTTTGCCCCTTGTCAGTAGTATCATTCCAACGGAGCGCTGAATAAACCTTAGTAAGCGGTCACCAAGTATTCTATATAAACACAATCAACTTGACAGCTAATAGCAAAACATGAATTAAATTCCCTGAGATCAGTAGCGTTTTAAGCTTTCTTTCATCTCATGTGTAGAAGCAGAAACTCAGCCAGAAAACCACCCTTTACTGCAATGCTCTGCTTAATTGCCATGTTTTTTCTGCCTGATATTGTACTCTGCAGAATTCAAGTGATTTGAGTAATAATGAAAACGCTACACGAAGCAATGCTGGGGCTAATTAAAGAGCTTTCTGATCTGAAGGAGGGGGGCGGGAAGGGCCTGATCAGCTCCTGCTGCTCATCTTCCCTTAAGGATGTACATGGAGAAAATGGAAATTGCTTTATTACACTACAAAGTGCTAATATACAAATAATTGGCGGGAAGGGGGTCGGGAGTGTACGGCTGAGCAGATGAGTGCACTCAAACTGTTCTCTGCTCCGCGGGCATCCCATTGAACAGCACAGCTTGTTAGTGGCTCTGTTTTATTCACCATGTCAAAAGGAACAGTTCTTTTTGGGAGAAAGTGAAATATTACACACAAAATGCCCGTCAACAAAACAGCGTGGTTGACATTTTTATACCATTTTCCACAGCACATGTAGCTCTGCCCCTCTCTATATATATACTGAAACCAAAATGAGCGGTGGAGAGCAATGGCTCTACATGCACAGCTGGATTTTCCTCCATAAAAATGATTGCATAGGCTGCGTGAGCTGTACAATCCCCAGCATGATGCAGCACATTTCAAGCCCTCTGTACAGGGATTGTTGACTCGCGTGCATTTACTGCAATGAGCAAACTCTCTTGGCTCTTTCAGTCCACGTCAATAAAATCAGAGAAGTTACAGGGAATCATTTACATGCAACATGGAAGAATTATAGTTGCAGTGCGAACCAGTTAAATTTCATGGCTTTGTACTGTGAGAGCATCTCAACCATGATGTGGTATTTCTTTAAGAACATCCTGTTTCACTACATATTCAAATAAGCTTGTTCACTATTTACCTATAGCATAATGCTAAAGAAGGACACTGGTTCTTTCAACTTCTTTTCACTGAAACAAACAGCTGTTTAATTGAACCTGAGGGACTTGGTTCAAATGTGCTTGTGGATCTGGTGCTCTGCACTTTCGTTAGAATGGATGAAAAGTTTTGGGGGAGGGATGCAAGAAAGTGGGAATCTCAGCATGTACAGGTCAGATAATTCTTGGAGACAGGCCCTAACAAAAAGCTCCAAGCAAATGCTACATGCTGGAGTGTGGGAATTTCAGGATCCAAGCCTGGCTACAATTTTTGCATTTGCTTCATATCTGTAAATCTTACCATTAAAACCAACTGCCCCGCCCCCTAAAAAATGTGGGCGGCAACACATCTTTAGCAAAAAAATTGATTGACAAATGCTTTTTTCGCTTTAAATTCTCGTAAAACATGAATTAAGAGAGATAGCAGCACATTTAAACATTTAAGGGTTGCATGTAAGACTTGTTTTATATTTATTCTTCTAAATCACATTTCTCCCTATTCTGGTAAACTTCTGAAGACAAAGTCAAAGAGCTTTTTCCATATGCAAAAATTCACCTTTGGGCTGCAAACAGGCCTGATTTAGACTTGTGCTTTTTCATTCTGTATGGATGTATCAGATCTAATGATTTTTTCCAAGTTTGAGGATGGACAAGTTAAAAACTGAAATGCTTTGAAACTAACTAAAATAACTAAGGATGAAAAAATCCAAACAATTTAAAGAGGTCCCTTCTAGTGATTGAAAGTACAGAACAGTCGATTGTATTACTTTAAAGATATAAGACTGATCTGCAAATATATTTTAAATTTGAAAACACTATTACTTATTAGCATTTAACTTTTTGCACTGGTTAAAGGCATACTAGGATAATTGATCTTAACTAATTTATTGAAAAGGGGTATTTTTCTTTGTATGTGACCCAGGAGCATTTGTTAATTTTGCCAATTTCATCATGATCATAATATGACTTTTCTACAGTAAGCTGGGACAATAAAAGCCTTTGGGAGAAGAAATTTCATTTCAAAGGGTACTCCCCTCAAAAAAAAAATACACCCAGGAAAATAGTGCTAGAACAAATGTACATATTCAACCAACATCAGGGAGCATCACTAATACAGAGGCATAATAAGGGATTTAACTTCATGGAGCAAAATCAGACAACAGTAAAGCACATTTAGCAGTATGATTATTTCAACTGATCTATTCTACTCCTACCAATAGGTGTCTCTGCAGTCCACAGTAAACATTATGCCACAGAACGATAGATGGGCTTCACTGTGTGGCATTCAACATGCTGTGATTCTATAATTCCTTTCACCTGACGATCTCCATACGCTTTACAAACGTTGGCAAATTAATTCTCAAAACATTTGTAGTATAGGCATGATACATATTGGTATCACTTCATTCCACCACTGAAGCAGAGCCACCTCTGGGGTGGGATACAGGTACCTAAAAACACCACTAAGTAACAGTTTAGGAGAGGAAATGAACACAGTATACAAATAAAATTGTATGGGGAATTTAGTCAGTTTATCAGGCTGAGAATCTGGCCAAGAGTCCAGGGATAATGCTTCTAATCCAGTTAAAAATGCCACATTGGTCAACATCTGGGCTTCATTTTTCACCTGAAAGACAGATTCCTTGAGTAAACGGATCCTAACACCATGCTGGGACACTGGTCTGATCTGCCAGGCTGATCCGCTTTCTTCACAGGGCAATCCATTATAGAGATAACAAATAGCAGGCCACTGAATTGAGAGAGATAGCAGCACATTTAAACATTTAAGGGTCGCATGTAAGACTTGTTTTATATTTATTCTTCTAAATCAATAAGGATTAAGGTAACCGACTCTGAGACCAACAAAAGGCAAAGTGTTCCAAGAGGAGCCTCTTGAAAGCTGCACAATGCAGCAGTTTAGTGCAGAGGCCTCGGCCATGATTTCCAAAAACCGGTGCCCAAAGGTAGTCTCCCAAGTGGCTGATTTTCAGAAGTACTCGGCACTGTTAAAAATAAGGCCATGTGTTTAGGTGCCTAAATAAGGACTTAGGAACCTAACCCAGGTACCTATTTTTGAAAAGCTTCGTCCCATTATTTACTAACATGAACACAAATAGTTTTCCCCAATTTTGGTATAAAATGCTGGTCAGCAAGATTTTCCATGTTTTCATGTAACCTGGGGTCATGTTTTAAATGAGTGCGCATTATACAAAGCTCCAAAAACCTTTAATAGTCACTCTCCTTTTCCTGTTCACAGCTATCTTTACATGCCAACTTGGAGAATATGGGAAAGAGAGGAGTACACCATTTTCTTTCTGACAAGGCAGCCTGTAAAGGGAATATGGGAAAAATTCTTATATTACTCTCTGGAGGGATTCATGCCCAGGGACCTTGTCTGTCAGAATCTAAATCTGAGAAGGTTAAAGCAACAAGTTATTTTTCATTCCTTCCTAC
The DNA here is from genome assembly GCA_007922305.1 of Dermatemys mawii. Lineage (NCBI taxonomy): Eukaryota > Metazoa > Chordata > Testudines > Dermatemydidae > Dermatemys > Dermatemys mawii. The sequence continues at coordinate 12,148,991 of ML677380.1, forward strand.
TACAACCACACTGATAAAGTCTTATGGGGGGGAGGGAGACTTTTTCCGACATTACTTTTGCTGCACTAAATGAAGCTGGGGAAAGGAATCGGCAGCTCTCAGGGTCAGCTGTCTTGAAAATTCACACTGAGGGTTTCTGGTAATGTAAACCACCTCCCAGAAACATGAATCATTCTGGCAGTCAACATAATAAAGGAGTTTGAGGAGTCTGTTTCTTTTCATCTACGATTTCATTAGCCGAGGACATACAGGTAGGTGAATGCAGTTTCTCATGAAAATTAGTCTCTGTCCATGCACAGGATAAACTGAAAGGACTCTTAAACAAAGGCACAAGATTCTTAGTTTCCACAGAGATAAACAGTGTAGGTGTATTTTAAAACACTTAAAACAAATGTATTTTTGAAATAATTCTCATTAACATTTATCCATGTGATTGTAACCCAGAATCCTCCTCCTTACCAAAACCGCCTTTCCTAATGGAATGTGTCTGCTTTGTTAAAATTCCATCAGTTACCTATGTGCACCCAGGACCCTTTCCGTAAGGTAAGAGATATGAGGGGAGAGCAACTAAGAATAAAGAGGGAGCTGATGTGAGGAGCACAAGTGGAAAGACCCTACAGCAAAATACAGAATCTGTAAGCTATCACAGTGACTGAGACTAATCACATGAAAGCACTGGGGTGTTTAGGTTGAAGTCTCCCAACATATATTATACAATGTTTACACAGGAATTTTCATCCTAAAGGAAAAGCAGCACCTTATATTCTATGTTTATACAGCCCTTCTAGGGTGCAAAGTGCAAATCAGTGCAAATCACACTGTACAATGGAGGGAAGGAGAATTTCCCCCACCCACCTTAAGAGCAATGGGGCATATCCCTCTTCTTACAAAAAGTGCCCTGGGATTCAACGTCTACAGGGCAGACAAGTTCCCCATTTTTGAGCTCTCATCTGAAAGACCTACCCACTACGTCGCATGGGACTCAATGTATCTACTCTCGGATGAAGAGCTAAATCAGCTCTACCAGGACTTGAACCTGTTCCAGTGCATTGACCACTGATTTCCTCTCTGCATCCTGGTGATTTGGAGAAAAACTTGAGATCCCCCAACATCCCCAGGAAAAACAGAAGACTGCTTAAAACGTTTGATTCCTTTTGAACAATTTCCCTCGTTTCCTCTGGTTAGTGTCACATTTTCTTTTCATCTGGGCAAATCCTGCTAAACAAAGCAACAAACATTCCTACCACATAAGGCTACACTGCCAGTAGAAAGGAGCTCCAGTAACTACCACAGATCACAACTGTGAAGTGAACATTATTTCACTAACAGCACAGTCCACACTACATGAAGCATGTTCTGTTGCATTCCCTTACAGCATGCTTGTTAGTAAAAGCAGGTAGTGATCTGTATGAAGGCCTACACTGCTTAGAGCAGAGACTGTTGTATACTATTGGAGTTTAGCATATTATGGAATGGATGCACCATGTTGAGGAATAAAAGCTGGAATGCCCGTTCCATTTACAAAAAGCATACACTAAAGAGACTATCTCCTCAAAAGCAGCAAAGAGGGGCAACAGGAACAGAAATGGATCTGTCTCTCTACTGATGCTACACAGGCAGCGCAGAGCGGGCAGCTGACGAAGGAGATGCACCAGACGAATGAGCATTTGGCATTGTGGCAAAACAGGAATGAGATCAGAGCTCTCCCAACCAGCTTCACCAGTAATGAGGGAGCTCAACTCCCAGCTAAAGAGCTGGACGAGGGAGCCCACTGGATGCAGCAAGGGCACTCCAGTTACAAAGATGGTTAGCCATTAATTGTTCTGTCCTGTTCTTATTTGCATAGACTAACCTATTCAGAGAAGGGATTTCTTCCTTCATCGTGCACTTCAGCACAATGGATGGAGCAGTCGGTTTTTCAACCTTCCTGTAGAAGAAAGCAGTGAGGACCAGAGATACAGTTTCTTTTTTAAGGCTGACAGCATTCTAAACCCTTTCCCCACCCTGAAGTCATAAGGCTTAAGGGGAGAACAAAATGAAAATCAGAGAGTGACTTCATGTACTCTATGACAAGCTCAGATGGGGCCTACGAATGTCACTGCCATTATTCCTGTAACAAATGATGTGGAGTGCTCTGGAAACCTGCTCACAGGCACTGATAAGGAGAATTCAAACAATGCAGGCTGGGTCAAAGGGCACACTGCAGCCAGGCACTATGGCTCCCAGGCATGAGCAGAGTGGGAGGACTGGGTGGGTGGGGAGAGAAGCTGGCACTGTGACAGAAGCAGGGAAGCCATCCTTTCTCTCTGAAAGACGTCAGTGCTTTTAAGGTCCCCCCCAAAACAGAGGAAGCAACTTCCAGAGCCACAATCTTTTTCACATGGGAAAGTCATTTCAGGGCATTAAATAAAGCTGCTGTCAGGAAGAAACAATTATATCAGATTAAAAATTAACAGAGTTAAGATTATGTCTTCACTACAAAAGCAGCGGGTTTTCACGTCAAAATAGAGCTCTCTATGTGAAATCCCAATGGAGACAAGGCATAGATAAAAACTATCTTAATGTAGCTTGTCAAAGTCACCCCCATGTCCCCAGTATGGGGGATATCTTGACTAGCTCCACTGAGATAAAAACTATCCCCCACGCTGCATTAATGCCCACAATGTGCTTGATACTGTACATACAGAGACGTACCCACAGAGACCCTCTCCCATAGGGCTCAAAGTGTGCTGAAGCTGTACTTTAAGATGATCTGAAAATGAGGATTTATAATTATTTGACTGCCCCTTCCACCCTATCATCATCATCATGTGTTAGGGTCTGAAATCAAACCAGCCAATTACCCTCATTGCAACTGCCCAACATAGGCCATGCTACAACGTTACTGCTACCTCAGAGTTGTTCTGAAGCAAAGAGTGGGCCCATACCAGTCATGTAAGTGGTGCTCATGTATATCATGATTTGAGGACAGTATTGTTATCCATTACTATCTATCCATAATAGGATACAAGTTAATAGATTCCAAGTGTCTGCTTTGAATGTCTGCAGTCTCTAGTGCACTGCAGTTCAGGTCCATGACTGATTTTTGCTAGTACCCAAAGATTTCAGGAATAGGCCATTTCTTTCCATTGGATTATGCCTCACCCTCCAGCTACAAGGCACAACCATCTGTGACAGAACTATGAACAAGGGAGCTCATGTTTGAATCTTGCCAGATTTAATCAGGTGCTGCTGCCACAAAAACTCACTTCATCCCTTAGCAACATCTCTCACTGTTTCATGAGAACTACAAAAGCCGAACTTTTGCTTGGCCTGAGTCTTTCGGGCTGCTTTGACAAGGCTACACCACCAAATTCAAAGGCCAATGACAGCACGAAAATGACCGAAGGCCAACTTTCTTGCTGTATCATGCTGCAGCCAAAGCAGTTATCCAACATCAGAAAGGCTGCATCAAACAGCAGAATGTTGGACAGATGACAAGAGCATTTATCCTAGCTCATTCACAGAGTCTTTTAGCTTTACTGAATCAACATCAAGGGCATTTTCCCACTTTTGTTGAAGAGGGGAACTGTGATCCTAAGGGTATGGTTACACTTACAAGATTATAGCGCTATTGGTTATAGCGGTGCCCTTATACAGTAATATGTATAGCGCTATTGTATGTCCACACTCAGACGTGTCAGTGGTATAGCATGGCCACATTTGGGGCACTTAATGCGGCATTAAGAGCAGCGCATTAGGGCAGGTATCCCAGCATTGAGCTGGGTGCAACGTGCTTTTTAAACGAGGGGGGTGAGGGGGTACGTGTTGTGTGTATGCAGAGGGAGAGAGACAGTGGTTTTTCCGTTCTTCTGAGAGCCTGTCAGCGCATGTCCGTTCACAGAGAAGATTAGCAGGCTTTGTTTTCACACAGGCTCCCTCCTTAAACATTTGCATTGCTTATCTGCTGAGTTAAGAGAGAAACTCTAAAGAGGTACTTCCGCATTCCTCCAGCCGAGTTCAAAACAAAGGGAAGAGACGTCAATTGCCTTAAATGGCTCTAGGCATCTCAAGAGATCACTTGTAGCGCGGTGGGTGTCCACACTCTTGCTGTAGCGCTACAGCAGCTGCGCTACAGCCCTTATTCCCCATGCGGAGGTGGATTACCAGGAGCGCTATAACTCCGCGGTTATAGTGCTCTACGTGCCTTGCCAGTGTGGACAGGGAGGAGGTTATAGCGCTCGTGGGGGCTTTATAGTGCTATAAAGTGCCAATGTAACCAAGCCCTAAAACTCAAGTGGCTAAGAAGTGGTGAACCCTGCACTTGCCACTGGGTGAGAATGCTCAGCATCCTACTGACCAGTAGAACATTCACCTAAATAAGGGCATTCAGCATTAATTGTGACCACACCTATGCTCCTATCACCAGCCCTCGTCCCCAAACACATAGACACTGTGCAGAGGTTCGGGGGGGGGGGGGAGGGGGGGCGACACATGCATCAAGTACTCCAGGGGGAAGTCTGCACCAAAAAAATTAAAATTCTGTGCAGATTTTAAAATTCTGCATATTTTATTGTTAAAATAATGCAATATAATCATGCTGGTTTTCCATTATTTTGGTAATTTATTTAAACAACAATATAATGGTAGAAGAATGGGAGTGGGGAGTATTGAAGGAACTCCCGAACCCCCTCGGTTTAATAGTAATGTAGCTGGTGTTGACCCTTTACTTCTGGTTATAAGTCAAAAATTATATGCAGTCATCTGCTCGGTGTCACATCACAGGCAACTGAAGAGCAAGCGAGGGCTGGGGACTCAAACTCACTATTTATATTGGCATCTCCAGAAAGGACAGTAGCAAATAGTCCACAGAGCACATTTTGATAGGGAATGTGCTGAGTCCAAACATGTAGACCAGTTCTAATCACTAAAGCACCATAAGCATTTCTAAGCCCACACTGTCCTTTACAGTAAGACTCCTTTAAACCCCTTTGGCAATGTAAAGGAGCCTTAACATTTTTACACCTGTTCTATACTCCTGGGGAAATTCACTAAGAACAATGGGAACAATTCACTAAGCAGGCAAGCAGCTACATTCTGCTCTGCCTGAGGGGACAGAACCTGCCCCACACCCACCTCCCCAGAAACACGGCAAAACCCTCTGCCCCTCTACACAGAATGTGTGGTGATAGCAAGCGAGAGGGACAGAGTGTTTTTCTCTCACACCCATGAATGTGCAGCTTCCTGTCCCAACGATGATTTTGTCTCTCTACCAGCTGCTCCAGGTGCCCAAACTGACCTGCTCTGCCATGGCATACGACCGCTCTTGCGGCTTCCTTTTGCTTCCCCAATGCTATTTTTCTGCGGGGAAGCAATGAAGTCTGTGGGGGGTCATGAATTCTGCACACATGCAGTGATGCAGATTTCCCCCAGGAGTAATCAAGGGAAAGAGAGTCAGACATAAGGAATAAGGTTAATAAAGCCAGCTGCTGGAGCAATACAAGCGCTGCGTTACTTAAGAAAAATATATACCACCCAGAATATTCTATATAAAGCTTTTAAAGTGAAAACTTTCTGCTCATCACACTTTTGGCTAAAGCATTATGATCAGGGTAGGAATGTTCTCCCAAAGGAGGTAGACCTATAAAAAGGGCTCTGTAACATGACACGCTGTCTCTGGAGAATAAAGAAGGGGTCAGTACTTTTAAAAAGCTAGAATTAGTTTTCCCTGTTTATGTTTTATTAGGGCCCTGAGAGTGAATCTGTGAGCCAAGGAAGAGAAGGCTCCCACTTCCCCAGTGACAGAAGACTGGGATGGCTGGGTATAGGGACAGAAAAGCACCAGGAAGCAGGTTCTGGAAAGTTTTACCCTCTGCTCTGACTTGAAGGAGCTTAGCATGCATGGCTGCAGAAAACAGGAAGACATAAGCCATGAGTCTATCGAACCCTTCTGATATCAGGAGGGGGAAGGGAAGGCCATTGCCCGGTGGGCACTTTTCATGGCAGAGCACGCTGAGGAAAGGAGAGGAGTTTGGGAACTGTAAAATATAGACAGCTTTCCTCTCCAGGTAGCTGTCGGGAAGACAGCACCAAGGAAGGAGGTGGTAGCTGCTTAGCTAAGAATGAGACAGAACCAATGGGGAATGCAAGCAGGCTCTGAAGCAGCTCATCTACTTGAATAGCATTTGGACTTCGACTACTGTGGTGTCATGGTTATTCCTGGGATTTTATCACTTTGGGGAACCAGTTGGTATGTTGTCACGGTTGTGATGCTAACCTGGGTTCTAAAATGTGATCCCTCTGTCCTCTCCCTTCCCCCTACTAGGGAACAGGAGCATCCTAACAATCTACCCTGGACTGTGCAATAGGCCTTCCTGTACTCAATCAGAAAGGCCTTGTGTCAAACCTGAAAATATTCTAAATGCTCAGGAACCAAGTGCAGGGCTCCAGAGGAATATAAACATAATGGGAAAAGAGACCAGAGAAAAATGTAGAAGATCACGGAGTTCCTTTGGCAAAGACTAACCAGAATGACGACTCTTTGGGGATATACTCTTATGCCTATTTATCCAGCAATGATCCATTGCTACACCTGGGTGGACTGATTAATGTAAATCAGGGGTGCCAGAGCATTTCATAAGGCCTGCAGCCTACTTCCATCCAATGTACTAACAGCCAATTCATTAGACTTCTATCATCATGTTTACATCATTTTAGTTTACAGAAGTGTGTAAACAGACAATGCTGTACATAGAAACAACCGATCTAAATACATACAAAACAAGCTGAACGTAAAATATGGCTCAACACAGGTGACTTTAAATCTTATTAAAATATGTAGAATCTCTTTGGCCCATACAAGGTTGTCCTTAAGTTTATGTGGCTCTCCTGTGTAATAAAACTGGGCACCACTGATGTAAACTACTTCCCCAATTCCCTTTCCCATGTCTTGAGGGGACACTGTTCACTCTCTTGGCTAAGGTAGGCTCCCCGCACCTGTATCCTGTCATGGTTTCTAGGCACCCAGAAAGGAAGAATCCTATTTAGTGCATTTCACACTGGCACATTCTACATATTCCAGAGATACCACATACAATATTAACGCCTACAGCCTCAACTAAGGAGCCCAACCTGACCTCAGCCCTGAATACTGTAAGTCCTCCTAGCCTCGCTGACCTATTTTCCTCCTTAAACCAAACCTCCAGGTGTCCTTCTGAACTCCCTTCCCCTGCAGCTGTTGCATGTATTTGTCTCCCTCTCTGGCCCTGGCTCTTTCCCCTCCACTTGGTGGTGAGCTAGCATGCAAGTTTCCCAGTGACCCTGGCTATTAATCACCTCTATACACACACCCATCTGCCCAACACAGATTTGCATGGAGGAGAGGAAACTGCAGATTGCTGGGATAGGGATGTGGCCAGAAGCGTGCAAGGGAGTAAAGGTTAGAGAGGTTCCCTTTGCTCTGTCTCAAAACCTGCTACAGGGTACTACTATTTTAGCTCTATTAATGTTAACTACATTGTTAATTTAAAAAGAAAACCACTGCCTGGGTTATAGATATAAACAGAGTATTTTGAAATCTCAGCAATGGGGGGTTTCCTTTAAACCACAGGACATTCTTTCACTCCTCCCTAGGTCTTTGAGACAAAACAAGCATTAGCGAAATTCTTTGAAAATTAAATATTTACTGCTAGCATAAGCCCAGTATCTCAGCTGCGAGATGCTGCACCCAGTCCTGTTGTCAATTAGTCTAATTCCCCCAAAGGATAAAAACAAAAAGACGACAACAGGTCTGAACTGAAACAAAGTAAAGCCCTTCACCTGCAGCCAGTGTGATCCACTTACGGAGTTCTGGAAGTAGGGATGTGCCTGGCATTCAGACCTTTCTCAGCTCATTTTAAAATCCTTAGATTGGGCAGATGCCAAAGCATCCAGCCTGGCCCTCAGTCAACACACTTCAGCTTGCTTTAAGGAGCAGTAGCCAGGTCTTCCTCACTCTCTCAACAAACAGCTGTCGAAGAGCCAGAGATAAGATGGAATATGGGAAATATCAAAGAACTGATTTTGAGCCTATGGAATGCGATCAAGATAGCTCCTTGTTCTTCTGCCAAAGGAAAAACAGACTCCATAGACACTAAATTAAATATCTTTCATGCGTCCTCCTTAAGGATCTGCTGGATCTTACTATATGATCATAAATGGTGTACTTTGAACTACCTCTGGAAGCAATTCCATTCTCCACTTAGCCATCAATTATACAGTACTGAAATTTCTTCAAGACATAAGCAGTTTCTCACTACTTGAGAGAGACTCATTCTAAATAAGCATATGAATTTGCCACATCAGATCAAAATCTTTGCCAAATCTAGTATCTGGCCTTCTGCTGAGGGCCTGCCTCTAGATTGAATCTCACTCCACAATGTGTCGCGAGCTAAATGTGTAATAGTGGATCGGAAAGACAGGAGTTGGGATTCCTTTCTATCCTCTACAGGCAGTTAGCTTACACAGAAGCTTGAGATTTCATTTCCCCGTGCAGAACCAAGGGTTAATAAAAAATAGCTCTCCTTTTAAAGTTCACCTGCTTCATTTACCTCTGCCTCAAGATGCAGTGAATTCCATATGTGCCTTAAATGTCATTTCCTTTTACTTGTTCAAGGACTTGTTTGAATTTAATGTCCTTACTCTGTTTTCCTGCTTTTGCCCCTCTAATTTCCTACTCTTTTTCCCAGGCAGTAGAGAACACTGTGGCAAGGACATCAAAAGGCAGCTATGTGCAAGAAACCACCAGAAGCACTAGTATGGGTGAGTCATCTCATCTGAAGACAGTTGGAGAAATGTGCTCTGTTCAGCTAGACTCCTTGTTTCTAAGTTTCAGTTGCAATCTGATCTGGGCACATGTGCTGATGACAGCATACAGAAATATTTCCTCAGGGGATCTTCCCATGGGACTAACTCTGACATATTCCCACAGGACTTGCTCTTTAAGAGCGCTTTGTGTTAAGACAGTGGGAACTTTTCTGTATATATTACTGACAGAGGAATCTAGATGCAGAACTGGGTGCTAGTATCTGGATTCTTTAAATACAATAAGAACATTTTTAAAATAAAAACAAACTACAGGCCATATACTACATTCAGCCTCAATGAAGAACCACTACCAGTTACATCATCATCTCCCCTCTTCACCAGATTAAACATATTCAGAGGTGGGACAGCGTTGCAACAACAGGAGAGGAAGGAGAATAAGTCCAAGTTTGATCATACACGTTCAGTTATTGCATTGCAAAAAGATTTAAAAAACCCTGAGTTTTGATTCGGTTTCCCATCACCATCTGAGCACCTACAAGGATTAATTATCAGAGACAGATCAGATCTCCCAGATCTTCAAATACAAGAACTTCTTAAATCAGCAATTTGAGCCTCAAAGACAAATCTTGACATCATCAGTTCCCCCTTTTTTAATTGTGAGAATTGTCTTATAATAGAACTGCAAATCATGCCCATAAAACCCCTCATAACTGCGAACTTGGAACATCCACGTCTTTTCCTCACTAAGGCTATGTCTACACTACAAACATTAGAGCAGTATTGCTACAGCGGTGCCTCTGCAAGATCTCCTATGTAGCTGGTGGTGGACAGTGCCGGTGTGAATACTTCTTCATCCTCAATGAGCAGTGGTAGCTACGTCGGCGGGAGAGCACCTCCTGCCAACATAGTGCTGTCCACACTGGCGCTTTCGTCAGTGAAATGTCAGTCAGGGTGTGAGTTTTTTCACACTTTGACTAAAGTACCAATGTTGACATAGCCTAAGTCAAACCTTTATACACTTTGAGCACAAGTCTAAGCACTCACTACCTGCTTATTTTTAACCCTTAGATACAAGGCATTGGCTTTTCTGATTAAAGAAAAACATATTGTTAATGTCATCTGCATCCAACTCTCCAGGGTGAGCATGAAAGATACTATGGGCAGCGGTCATCTCTCTTCTGTGTCTGTACAGCGCCTAGCATAATGGAGTTCTGATCCATGACTAGGGTAGTCCTAGGCACTAAAAGAACACAAATAAGTAATGATACCACTGTTCTGCCATTGGCTTCCTTTGTTTTAGCAGGGAACCTCACATTGCAATAAACTGTATTTCATGTGCTTTCCATCTCATTTCATTTCAAAGAGCTGCCTCTACTTCTGCAGTCGTTATACTTATTGCCACTTAAATTGGAGTTATATCGGAAAAAACATGTTTAAACACAGATTTTTAATGTTTAAAACCACTGTGGGAAAGAACTTTTAGCCCTTTTCTGCTCTAGCTCACAAGATGGGGATTGCATAAGTGTACCTGTTTCTCACGCTCCCTGGTAACCAGCTGAGACATGTTTTATCCACTCCTCCAAAATACCTGAACTGGCAACCACCGAAGTTATTCAAAGCTCTCAGCACTGGGACAATGACTTCTATCAACCCAGGCTCTCAACTTCACCTAAATGTCACTAATTATACATAGCACAAAGTAGCATTAAACAGTTTGCTAGACCACAGAAAAGACATTCAACCTGCTCCATAGTACAGTTCTCTGGATGGAAGGACTCCAAAATACTCTGCATTTACCAACAGATACAACCTAAAAAGCATTCAGCTAAAGAAACTAATGATGATAGGAATGGGCAAGCTAAGTATCAAGCTGTGTGGCCCTATCAGGAAGACACTTAGGGGCAAATTTGGGTAGTTTACTGTAAAGACAAAGAATAAGAGCAACCAAAGGTCTTTAACGTTGGTCACCTCTCACCTGATGCCAGAGGCCGGATCCATTCTTTGCTATTGAGGTCAAGTCTCCAGAGGTCATTGAATGCAGCATTGCAACTGCTCTGGGTGCAGCCACCAAACACATACATTGACTGATTAGCATCATAGTAACATGCACCTAAAAAGGAGGAGACAAAAACCACAGTCAGTTAAAATGATCTCCCCCCACATTTTTGAAAAAATTAGGGAATTTTCTCACAGTAGAGAAAATACTTGTTATAGTCCTTTAAATAAACACAGAGTAGTCTAGAAGTATCATGGACCAAAGTAAACCTATAACAACTTTGCTGTAAAATGATTACCTAGTCAAGTGGACCTCTTCCTGAAGATATAAAAACCTGTCACCTCAAAGCTCAGTTGGGGCTCATCTACACTGCAAAGTTGTCAACAAGTTTTGTCTTATACGGGTTCTTTAAAAGACTCCCCTGCAAAAGACAAAACTTTTGCCAACGCAAGAAGCAGTGTTAATGCCGCTCAGGGGACTGGAAATATTTTGTTGGGCAAAGTGCCGACAAAATACCGATAGTGTGTTCGCACACGCTGACTTTTAACGACAACGCTGTGTCGACACCAAGCTGTGTAGTGTAGACAAGCCCTCAGGTTAGCTGAGAATCGCACATTCAACATGCTCACTTCTTCTAAGCTAGTCCATATGATTTCTGTATTGCTGCCAAACTATAATAAGAGACAAGGTGAATGAGGCAATAACTTTCATTGGCCCAGGTGAGAGACACATGCTTTCAAGGTACACAGCTCTTCTTCAGGTCTGGGAAAGGTACTCAGTGTCACAGCTAAATACAGAGTGGAACAAATTGTTTAGCATAAGCAATTAACACACAGTTCAATCCCGCTCCAGTTATAAGGGGGAAAAGGGCGGGGGGTTGCTAGCGGGCTACAGATTGTTGTAATAAGCCAGGGGTGGCCAAACTTACTGACCCTCCAAGCTGTATAAAACAATCTTCAGAAGTTCGAGAGCCAGTGTGTGGCTAACACGGCTACTTCTGAGAGCCAGTGTGTGGCTACCGGGGCATCAGCCCTGTGGGAGGCACCTAACTGGTCTTGGGGCTTCAGGCTCTCTCCAGCTGAAGCCCTGAGCCCCAGTAGGTGTGCCCTGCATGGCCGAAGTCCCAAGAACCCCTCCCCTCAACGTCTTGGGTTTCCTTGTTATCTCTTACCATAAAGATCGCTTTCCCTCATGTTCATGAGTCTTATACGCTTAGGTCATCATTCAGTGTGACAAGGACACCCTTTTGCATGTGTCTCATCTAACCCAGTGCCACAGGAATGACAGACAGCTAGCTGGCACATGATCACCCGGACAAGACAAAGGTCAGTGGGAGGCAGGCTGGGGAAAGCAACTGGAAGAATTAGCTGAGCTTTCATAAGCCTCCTTGACCAAGGCTGAGCATCTGCTGTTTGTAACTTGAGCTTGCAAACTGGAGAAAGGAAACTGCGGGGAGAGAGATTTTAAATTCATAACAGCTATCCCAGATGATCAGATAAACTGCAAGACTGTTTCCAGTCTGTGCTTGGTAAGGTTTCTCTCTTCTCTGGGATGCAGACTTCATTAGGTATCTGAGCCTTTGTCCGCTAAAGATGAGTCTACCCTCTATATGTGACTACACCAAAAGACTATTCAGAAATGTATAAAGTACAGAATTCAGCTGCCTGCTTACATTACGTTTCAAGCAGAGACCACATTATACCAGCACTCTATGATCTGCACTGGCTGCCTATTGGTTTCTCTGTGAAATGTAAGGAGTTGGTTTTGACTATAAAGCTATAATTGGTTTGTGATCTATGGAGAGAGACTGCATCTCACTATGAACACTATGAACAATTCTGACAACTGCAATCAAGCTGTCAAATAGTCCGCCACCCAGGAATTCAATTCATCCTTGATCTGAAACAGCACCAAAATTTTAACCTTCAAGGCACGCTGCAAAGTTAATCTATTTTCTCAGAGCTTTGGCAAGAAGTATGTGGCATGGCTGGAGATGGGGGCAAAAGTTTATTTCCTGATACACCTCTACCCAAATATAATGTGATTCTCGGGAGCCAAAAAAATCTCACCGTGTTATAGGTGAGATCGCATTATATCAGGCCAGGGCTGCGATGCGGAGCTGTTCCCTCCGGCCACACACACCCAGGCTGGGGCTGTGGCGCAGAGCCGCTCCCTCCGGCTGCAGGCACCCAGATACCGTGTTGTATCCGAATTTGCGGTATATTGGGGTAGAAGTGTATTTAATTTATATTGCTGTTGAGGGCCTGGCCAGACAGGTTATTCCATTTGATTTTGTGTATTTTTAATATTGTACAAGTACTCGGAGTTCTGCAATAGGCACAATCTAAATTGCTGATAAATTGGACCGGGTTCAGAGAAGAGCCACGAGAATGACTAAAGGATTAGGAAACATGCCACACTCCCTGTCTTGAAATGGTTTCCATCATATACTGGATTTACAGTTTGGTTCAATGGCTCTGAGCACCCAAACTATACAAATTATTTCAGCACCCCTGAAACAGACGCAAGGAGCAAATCTGTTTAGCTTAGCAATGAGAAGGTTAAGGGGTGACTTGATCACAGTCTATAAGTATCTACATGGGGAACAAATATTTAATAATGGCCTCTTCAGTCTAGCAGAGAAAGGCATAACATGATCTCAGGGCCAGAAGGTGAAGCTAGATAATTCAGACTAGAAATAAGGTGAAATTTTTTTTAACAGTGAAACAACTTACCAAGGGTCATGGTGGATTCTCCATCACTGACAATTTTTAACTCAAGATTGGATGTTTTTCTAAAAAATCTGCTCTAGGAATTCATTAGGGGAAGTTCTATGGCCCATGTTATACCCATAGTCAGACTAGATGATCACAATGGTCCCTTCTGGCCTTGGAATCTTTGGCTCTGCTCTCTGCTGAAAAATCAGCTCATGAAGATGGGCTGCAATGTCGGTAAAGGCTTGGAGTGCCCCTCTGCTGTTCCAAGACTTGATTACATTTTGGACACACCATTTCAAAAAGCAAAACCATCCCTCTCCAAAACAGATGGCACCGGGAACTGGCGCTTCAGTTTCAATCAGGATTCCCTGATTGAATATATACCAGTACTGATACTTCCAATCATTAAAGAAATCCAAAGTTCTACAGAACTGCACTGAACAAAGTGACAGCAATGGTGATACTAATATTAAATATATAAACATCTAAAACAGATCTGTCCCCCTGAGGTGGAGCTTACAGGAATGTATCTTTATTTTTGTTCAAGGAATCTCTAAAGGAAAATAAAAGCTAGGAAAAAAGAGCAAAGTTGTAAATCACCCTCCCACCCCCTCAAAAAAAAAGATGTATGTACAGCAAGAGTGAAGTGTTCTAAGATTTGGGAAAACTCAAGGGCATCAGCTGGGGTTTGCAGAGGGCACAGATTGCTGTCCTAGCAAGGGACAGGGATAGAACAGCAGAACAACAAATGACAATGTCAAAGTTCAGCCAGTGAGCCTATGGTGTAGAACAGCATGTGGCTAACAACCTAACACAGAAGTGAAGGAGTAGCTCTAATTATGCAAACAAAACCTCAGCAAAGGATGTGGAAGTTCAAGACCAAGAACTATCATAAATAACCTGCAAGACAAGGGGAGCAACAGCAGCTAGGAGAGTGATAAGTCCCCCAGGAAGGAAAGGCTGAAAAGAAAAGGAAATTCGAGGTTGTCAGAGTTCACTGGAGCTGCACCTTTTACAATATTAGTGCTCGGTCTTTACAGCTTTGATAAACCCTGATATTCGCGCCTCTTTGACGTAAAACTCAAGGAAGACACAGTGTATTTGGACACTGCACCAGCCCTTCCCCTTCCTCAAAATCACAAGTTATGGAATTAACCAACATCTCAGTGGAGGTAACTGGAGTCAAAATCTCAGTGACAGAAAAGAGAGAGAAATGTGGAATAAAGGAAGCAAGTGGAGTGATGCTCAAACTCCGGTAGCCGGGGGAAATATTTTAGGGTAGGTCACTGAAACCAAAGGTCATTGTTCACAGGATTTATTCTGAACAAAGTCAGTTTATTCAGTACTATAAAAGGGTAAAGATGTCCCTGGATTTTACTGATCAAATGTCCCTGCCATAATTCTTTAACTCAGTGATATATTTGTAGTTTCAATTACCCTTTTTTAACACAGCCCACCCATAGGCACACCAGTCATATTCATCCCACCAGAGAGAGCCACTAGGTCTGAATGAATTAGATGTAATAAAACCGTACATTCAACCTTTCTGACAACTCCACTAAGCAGGGGAAGCAATGAAACCCATCTCCTCCTTTCAGAAATGCCTCATTGTCTGACATGTGACTTGTCATGCAGATCACCTGCTTCCTCTATTCAAAGCCCACAGAAAGGCCAATAGCTCTAATGCCCTTGGCTTTCACAGAAGAGTCCAGTGCATGAGCTGACCACACAGCTCGAACTGGGGATTTGCAAAGACAGTGTTCCAAGTCAATTTCTTACACAGAGCATGATCATTTGGCACAGACACACCTATATGCATATAGATGCTTACAGCGTGTTTGAAGGTAGCGAGTATAATCAAATATTTTTCCTATTTCTCCTACTCAGAATACCATTGCTACATAACAGAGGGGCTTAATATCTACCATATCCACTCAAATTACCTAAATTACCAGTAACAACTAGTATTGGGATAAATTTTAGGGTGGATGATATGATGAACCTTATTGCATTATATTGTATCTGTGCCATTTTCCCAAGCTCTGGCAGTTCACCTTGATGCTGACTTGCAGCTCTGCTTGCTATCCAGTCCTGAGCCTCTCCCGAAACAGAGACTGACGAGTTTTGCAGTGGTTTTGCAATGCAGGCATATGTCTGATAAGGACTAGGTAAACACCATGTTTCATTTTCACGTAGTGACTCAATATATATTCAAACCAGTCTCTAGAGGGGAAAGGGCAGGGTATTAGCTCACTAGATCAATTTCTAGCCTCCCATATCTTGTGGAATTTAAATCAATAGATGCACGTACAAGTTTAACTTCATCTTGTTCACATACGAGATAATGGGAAAATACAAAAGCATTAGAGGTTGACTGATGGATTCCCCACGAAACTGTAAACCAATCATTTGCTAAGAGTGGCAGGTTAAGAGTTATTGAAACTCTTTCCTCCACCCCAACCAAAACTCCTAGTAACTTCTGCTTTCAAGCAGCATCATAGTGCAGCCAATTTATTATATTTTGAAGGGAGGTGGCAGCATTCTTCTCCTCTATTTGGTTTTAAAAACTAGCCAGCCAGCCAGGCACCATGACGTCCGTACAGTACGTATTTTAATCATAGACCAAAAATAATTTAAACTGTGCTTTCCTGCCTCTCTTTAGCGAACTATTTAAAGCTTCTGGAAAAGGAAGACAGCTCAATTTACACAAAAAAATGACAGTCCAGTTGTACATATTTAAAGGACCAGCACCAATCCACCAGGTAGTATGGAAGATGAGGTCCATTCGAAGGAGTTGTGCTTAGAACATTTTGCTGGGCAAATGGTATGAGAATTTGAGAACTAAGGGTAGACTTTTTTAAAAGCAATTAAGACTTAGGAGCGTAAGTCCCAGTGAAAGTCAAGAGGATTTGTGCTCCTAAATCCATCACCACTATCACCATACATAAAACAGAAACATTGTCAAACACTCCATTGTATTTGAATACTTGTCCTAGAGAGACGATCAATAGTGCTGATTTCAAAGTTCTTATTTTAAATACATTTGTGTTTTCTCTAAATTTTATCTATGACTTCTATGCTATATCACAGTTTCTTTTACAGTAGTCTGAGACGGGCAGCATAAGATCAGCAGACTATAACAGAGAAGGCTGGATTCAAAATATAAAGCCCTTCAGAGCACGAAAGTGCTCAACTTGTTAACTTTACTAAGCACAACTAAGAGCATCAAAATTGAGTATGAGTATGTACAGCTGTTACCTTAAAGCTCAGAAAATAAACTTTATCTGTCTCACCTTAAGAGGAAGGAAAAGAATTTTTCTCTATTTATACCCAACTTGCATTTCCCTATCACCTTCTCAATGAAAATATTATTGCAAATTCTTTGAGAAGTCTCCTTAGTGGACCTGACAGCTGGAGTGTAAGGACAGGTCTTTAATATGCAATTGTTTCCTTAGTGAAGGGTCCCAAAGCACTAGGACAAACCATTGTGTCTCATCTGTACAGATCCCTTCACTTATCCTTGAAGTGCTGCAATTGCTGAGGTGCAATACAGCAGCTATTTAACAGTGCATAAGCATGGCTTTGCAGTTTAGGATAGGAAATCAATACCACCCCAACAATAAAAATAAAACAGTTACTAGAAGAAGTCTAAACCCCTACTCTTATGAAAACCATCTCTGGGTTTTCATGACCCTAAGTTACCAATACCGGCTTCCGTCTCTCATGAAAGGCTGCCTTCCCCAATAGTACACTGAGCTCCTAACACACTGCAGCAGTGGTTCCGTATTGACTTGGAGGAAATGTAATCCTCTAAATAACCAGCACCCTTGCCTCCAACACCTGCAGGCTTCTTAGAGCTCTTATCAATGCCTGACCTTGCTTAGCGTAAGAGAGCTGACAGCATCACAGCAAGGGGCGGTAAGACTGCAAATTAAATCACATGTTCCACTAGGCCTACAATAACTGTTTACACTAACTCTGGAGTTGGCAACCTTTCAGAAGTGGTGTGCCAAGTCTTCATTTATTCACTCTAATCTAAGGTTTTGCGGGCCAGTAATACACTTTACCGTTTTTAGAAGGTCTCTTTCTATAAGTTTTTAATATATAACTAAACTATTGTTGTATGTAAAGTTTTTAATTTTAAATGAAGTGTCAAACATTTTAAATTAAAATGCAGAGCCCCCAGACCAGGACCCGGGCAGTGTGAGTGACACTGAAAACCAGCTCGCATGCCATAGGTTGCCTACTCCTGCACTAACTACCTCAAAAGCAGGAACAGATCCAAACTGATATCACATCAATGCCAGTATAGACTATTGCTCCAGACCTCAAGAAACTAAGTCCTGTATTCCTCTGCTTTGGCCCTGAGCCCCAATGTCTGCAGTGAAAAAAATTCCTATAGTTTTATTTTATATATTAAAATTGTATTTGCCTGCTACCTTCAGTTCAAGCTTCCAATACGACTGAAAGCCAACAAGCAGATACACATTTAACAATGTTACATACAAAGAAAAAGATATAGCTGGTCTTGTTCCTACTATAGCAAGTCACCATATGAGTGAAAGTCAATTGGACCCTCTCTCTTGAAGCAAGCACCGCTATGGGCATGTTTTTCTCTCCCCATGCCCTTGTACAGGTGTGAACATACTCAGGGATGAATACACCATCCGGACTGCTGACAGCTATTCAGGATTTTCACAATTAAAATAACTTTATTAGCCAGTATTCTAGTAACACACTTCACTACGAAGAAAAAAGATTCGGCATTTAGAAGTCACTGCAGAACCAAATATTCCACTGAGGGATCAATTCTTCTGGCATGACGTACTACATTCCTTTGCTGTTTGCCATGACCTTTTATTGTAGCTATGAGACCACATCAGTCACTTGTGTTTTGCTAGATGAGTCACTGCTCTACTGTAATTGTATATTTTTAGATTGTACCACATTTGTATAATAGGTTCTTATTTGTTCTGATCAAGACAAAAGCGGTATGACTAAAGATTGCTTCAGTTTTATAATACACTTGGCAAAAATCAGACCTACACAGTCTGTTTTTTAAAAATCCATGCTTTTTTATCCTCAAGGCTTTAATGTAGCAATCTTCAAACCTATGGAACAATTGATTACATGGAAGTCAAGAAGCAGAGGTCTCTTCACTCACACTGAGACACTGTCCAAAAATCTGCCCAAGGACAGCACCAAACAACTTAATTTGAACCAGCTTTTCTGAATACAAAACATCATTTAAAAACCCCTCTGAACTCACGGAGGATTGCCTCCACATGAGGGACTCCTGCCTAATCAACTAGGCCAGGGGTGGACAACCGTTTTGCCCCAAGGGCCACATCCGAGTTGCAAAACTGTATGAAGTGCCGAGTAGGGAAGGCTGTGCCTCCCCAAACAGCCTGGCTCCTACCCCTTATCTGCCCCCTCCCCGAATTGCTGACCCATCCAACCCCGCCTCCCCTGCTCCTTGTCCCCAACTGCCCCCCCCCGAGACCCCTCTGACCCCACCTCTTATACAACCCCCCTGCTCCCTGTTCCCTGACTGCCCTCCGCCTCCTGACAGGCCCCCCCGGAACTCCTATGCTTATCCAAACACACACATACACCCCTGTTTCACATCACCTGACACCCCACCCAAACCTCCACCCCATCCAACCACTCATTGCTCCCTGTCCCCTGACCACCCCTGAGACCTTCTGCCCCTTATCCAACCCTCTGGGCCTGACCTCCTTACCATGCCACTCAGAGCAGCACGTCTGGCAGATGCGCAGCCTGGTCAGAGCCAGACACGCTGCTGCACTGCCCTGCAAGACTGTCAATAGTTGTGCTCCTAAATCACACTTCCTCTGAATGTCAACAACAACAAATGGTTTATCACACATCTATACTCGTATATTGTTTATGTTGTCAGAACAGCATATTACACACACACATTTAACTTTTACCTAATTACAGGGATGTGCACTACTGCTACATCTTAAGTCAAAGTACAAACACCTTGTATTATATCTTCTCTGCAACCATGACCACAGCTGCTAAGGGTGGAACACACTGAGCTACTGGATGAGCAGAGTTCATATTTCCTTTCTAAACATGTACTTACTGTGTGAGAAGCGCTGTGTGATTGGGGTTCCAGGATAGGGATACGTGCGGCTCTCCCATTGAATATTTCCTTCTTGGACCGCCTTGATAAAGCCATGGTAACACTGATGTGCCACACCTAGAAAAAGGAGAAAAATACTTTAGTATGCTTCTGGCATCAACTTATTGTCACAAGACTAGGAAGGAGTTGTTCCTCAGTGAACAGCGTTGCACAATTTCCAAAGGAAAACAAAACTCATAATACACCTAAATTAGGCCTGAGTTAAGTCACTGGTCTTGACGAACAGACAGTCCAATTCAGTATGGCAAATACTAAGGCTGTGGGAGCAATAGGAATAAATGACAGTGTATGCATTTCTCCTACAAGCCATGCATACTTGACTGCTGTTCCTTTTTGCAGTACCAGGTCGGGGAAGAAAATGATAAAAGGTTAATAATTACAGTTTAATTAATGAATGTCATAAGGCTGGTAATGGAGGAGCAGCAGCATGGAAGGTGTAAGGTGGTGGTTAGTGATCAGAAGGTGAGTCCTTGCATTTTGACAAAAGGACTATAACTGCTCCTGTGCAAAAGATTCAGAGAGGAGAGGACAGAATTCAAAGCCAGTGAGTGGGCCCAATTGTGGTAACCAGTTATAAATGATCTGCACTATATTTCTGTTTTTAAGACTTCTCAACTTCAACAGGTTGATGACCGAATAAACCTTTTGTGCAATCTAATCACCTACACATACTGTCTGTATCAGTTATCCTCTCCTGATCAAAACCAGCAACTAGCTATGGAAAATTACCAGCACTGTAAGATTACCATGTTCTAGATGAGTCTGATTCAGAGGCAAGTGCTTAAATCAGAGTCAAAAAAAGGTCAGAGGGTTCAACGGCTGAAGACAGGGAGAATTTGGAGTTTGGGGGATTATAAGTCAGTGTGTTAAACGCCTAGACTACAGTTAAGGAGGGTCTCTGCAGAGGAGAAACATGGGGGATATACAGGCTGCTGAGAGACAAATATAATGACAAAGCAGCGAAGTGTAACAGTGGCAGGCCGAATGGACCTCCCTCAAAGCAAAATGCAATACTACTTCATCTGCCAGCTGGAGCCAGATGCTGGAGAGACCAGGTGAGAGAGAAATGTCAGAGATGTCTGGCATAGATAAATATCTTTTTGCGTTGGTGGTGAATAGTGCTTAGTATACTTTGGGACATTAGAAAACAGATGTTTTAAGATAAACAATGCCTGTGTTCTATGACACCAGGCAACCCTGTTGTGTCCCAATCACCACGCATATCACTTGTGCACAACTGCTTCTTTGCCAGATGAGCATCTGCCTGTTTGTTGAAACATTATAATGAAGGTTTCTGAGCATGTTGGCTGCTATTGGCAACATTTTAAAATAAATTTACAATTAAACATTCCTTTTAGAACATACCTTAATTAAAATCTGTTAATTTCTCACATTACTAAGGGAGAAATTTAGCCTCTTTGCCTGTGGCCACAAAGGCCCCCATGCAGAGCAGGACCAGAACCAGAGCTCCTGGCTCTGTATGTGGGGTGTGGATTTATGCTGAGGGACCTGAGATGGGGCTCTGCCCCCAACGGAAGGAGAAGGGTCCACTGAAGCCTCAGGGCTGTAGTAGCTGTCACAAAGCAGCCTGGCAGACGTTCCAGGACCTCGAAACATTCGCTCCTGCCAGCATTCACAAAACCTCCTGTACCACGGCACGACACTTAAACCAGATACAATAGGAGAGGATTTAGCTCTTAGAGAGCCTTACGATTAGCAAACAAATACCAGGTTTCCCTACCAGCAGAACAGTCACTGAGAGCTGGATTCTAGTTTCATTTATGAACTACTGTCATGGAACCTGGTCTATGCCCCGGATGGTAGTTAGTCTCCTGGGAGTGACTCCTGCAGTGTGCCAGGCCCCCAGGACCCACACTATTTGACAAGGGCAGACCTGTGGCCTCCAAGACTGGGCTGGCAGCTCCAGCACTCCCAGTCTCTCTCCATGGCTCTGTGCAGCAAATCCAGCCAAGCCAGACTCCTGCTGGAGGCTTGTCTTGTGACCTTTCGGATACTATGCTCTCAGGGGGTATGTCTACACTGCAGTTAGATATCTGCTGGCTCAGGCTTGCACGGCTGTTTAATTGCAGTGTAAGCGTGCAGCCCAAGACACAGGACCCCTCCCACTTTGCAGGGTCCTAGAGCCCAAGCCTGAAGTTTACATCACAATGAAACAACCCCACAGCCTGAACCCCAGGAGCCCAAGTAGGCTGGCTTAGGCCAGAATCAGTGTAGACATACCCAAGGAGTACTGACGGTGACACAGGCAGCCTTTTCAAAAAAGGCAGCCATTTATTAGTCACCTGGCACACAATCTGAAAGTCCTTAGCCCAGAGGCCCAGCCAAGTTGAAGCAAACCCCATGTTTAGGCTCTGTCTTCCTGTCCTTAGCCAGGGCTTGTCTACACCCACAGCACTACAACGATGCAGCTGCAACACTGTAGCGCCTAGTGAAGACAGCCTACACCTATGGGAGAGCTTCTACCATCAGCATAAGTACTCCACCTTCCCGATGTCATAGCGCTGTCTACACTGGAAGTTAAGTCAGCATAACTGCGTCACTCAGGGGTGTAGATTTTACCAACGCAAGTTTGTAGTGTAGACCAGGACTCAGTTTCCAGGTGAGAGCCCCACAGGCTTCCTCCAGAAGCCAACACTTTAGCACCCATCTCTCTAGTCCTTTGTTCTCAGTTTGGGAGCTTGGTTAAGCCCATCTCTGCCTGGGTCATTGGTTGCTAAATGTCAATGTCCTGATGAGTGGGTTTTCCATGGTCTTCTCAGACTTTCCACTGATATGGGACTGGCATTGGTCAATCCTTTTTAAAGACCCATTCAGGCTAAGACAGCTAGGAGACACACACATACATCCCTACATCTCTTAGCCTGCCCTGAGAGAGAGTGTAGGCCAGGTATACACTACAGATCGATACTGGTACAACATCACTACTCAGGGTAAAATCCACCCCCCAAGAGATGTAGTTATACCACCCTAATCTCATCCCATCCCACCCCACCTCACCCATGTAGACAGCATTATGCCAAAGGAGAGCTTCTCCCATCGACACAGCTACCGCCTCTTGGGGCAGTTGATTGATTATGCAGATGGGAGCAGCTCTCTTGTGGAAAGTAGTAGCGTCTTCACTGAAGTGCTGCACCAGTGCATCTGTGCCACTTTAGCACTGTATGTGAAGACAAGCCCTAAGTCCTTTCTTCCCCCAACTCAGTAGCCATGCAAAATATAGTGGAAACTGAGGCACACAGAAGGATTCATAAAGATATTTCAGAAAATTCTTACTTTGTTATAACCATCTATCGACACCATTTGGGCAGCAGCAATTTAGAGATATATGATATGCCTGATATTAAAACCTGGTCCCTGAGAGCTGTCCTGGATCCACATCTCCAGCCAAAACATGAAGATTTAACTTATTAAACAGTTTTTCCATACTGCCTATAGCACAGGATTGTAGCAAACTGATAAAGGAAGTAAAGGAACACAAGGAGAAATCTATGGCCAGGAGAATTAAAGACAATAAAAAGGATTTCTTTTAAGTATATGGAAAACAGACCCCCAACTAACTTGATTTATTACCAGTTTGACTGATAAAGGTAGCACTGATGTAATATACTTAGATTTCTGTAAGACATTTGACTTGGTACATGACATTTTGTTTAAAAAACTAAAATATAAAATTAACATGGCACACAACAAATTGATTAAAAACTGGCTAACTGATCGGTCTCAAAATGTAAATGTAAACAGGGAAATAGAATCATAGAATAAATGGGTGTGGTTGCTAATGGAAGTCCCACAGGGATCAGTTCTTAGCTCTACACTATTTAATATTTCTCTCGATGACCTGGAAGAAAACAAATTTGCTGATACAGTTTGAAGATGTCAAGAATTGGGGGAAATGGTAAATAACGAAGAGGATAGGTCACTGATGCAGTGTGATCTGGATCATATGGAAACCATGTGAGTATTAACACAGTTACATGTAAATGTATACATCTAGGAACAAAAATTATAGGCCATATTTACAGGATGGGGGACTCTATTCTGGGAAGCAACGAGTTTGAAAAAGATTTGATGACATAGCGGATAATCAGCTGAACATCAGCTCCCAGAGCAATACTGTGGCCGAAAGGGCTAATGAGACCCTTGGATGCATAAACAGGGGAATTTTGAGTAGGAGTAGAGAGGCTATTTTACTTCTGTATTTGATACTTGTGCAACCATTGCTGAAATACTTAGTCCTGCTCTGGTGTCCAGAAGGATGTGGATAAATTGGAGAATTCAGAGAAGAGCCACAAGAATGATTAAAGCAGCAGTGTCCAATATGTTCGCCACTAGCCATATGTGGCTAATAAGCTATTGAATTGTGGCTAATGCATGTGGCTTTTTTATAATGTGGCTAATAAGAAAAATTCAGAACCACAAGTGTGGCTAGCATCGAATTTCTATTGGACACCACTGGAATAAAGGATAGGAAAATATGCCCTCTAGTAATAGATAGACTCAAAGAGATCATCTTAAAGAGAAGATGAAGGGGTGAATTACTGACAATTAGATAATGGGCACTTCAATCTAGCAGAGAAATGTATAACATGATCCAATGGCTGAAAGTTGAAGTTAGACAAATTCAGACTGGAAATAAGATGTAATTTTTTTTAACAGTGAGTGTAAGTAACCACTGAAATAATTTACCAAGGGTTGTAGTGGATTCTCCATCACAGAATTCTTAAATCATGACTGGACAGTCTTCTAAAAGATTTGCTCTAGAAAAATTCTGGGGGAAGCTCTCTGGAGGTCAGACTAGACAATGGTCCCTTGCAGCCTTGAAATCTAGGACAGCAGAGATGCTAGAACTTAACAAGAGATTTTCCAAAAAATTCTGACTGAAAGCCCTGTGCTGGGGAAAAAAAGCAAAAACTCCCAAAACAACAACAGAAAATCCTAAGTATAATACTCCAGGATTTGTGGCAGGAAAAATTCAAACTAAAGCCCTCGATCTCTGGGCAGTTGATGCCCAGGAGGCCACGTCAGAAAGTAACCTGAATTATACGATTTCAAAGCAGAGATATCCTCACAAATAGAAAAAATAAAGCACTCAAAAAGAAACTCAGCATTTCCCTGAACTGACTCTCTCTGCACTGTAATGTACAGGTAAGCAACTACTTTTGCTATAGTCAATAGCAGCTGCTAAAATGACATGCCTGCTAAACGACTCACCCCTACCACACTCCCAGTGTTAAAGACTAACTAGTCACTCAAATGCATGCTGCCTAAAGCCACTCATCCCTGTTGTACACAGTGCGCCTTTCCCACATTCTTTTTTCGGGTGAATCACTTATTTCTACTTCATTCCAGGCTTCTCCTTTATACCTTTAAGCCATGGTAATTGCAAGAACAAACACGCAGGTGACTGCACATCACAGAGCAGCAGAGGGTGAGAATTTCAGATGAGGGGCTGAACACTGCTGCTTTAGGAGTGCCAGAGAAGTGTTTGTTACCTCCCATAACTTGATCTGCTGAAAGAATTTTGCCTTGCTCGCTTCCAGAAGTGCTCCATCTGAACTATGACCTGTCAAACCCAGAGCAGGGGAGAGAATACTTAGAAGCGATACAGAGCTATACATGTTCAAAGAACTCAAACATCCATTCTTGACTTTCCCCATGAGGTAGGCAAGTACCAATCCCATTTTACAAAAGAAGATCGTACAAAATAATTTCCAGGCTCCCCACAGAGCCAGACTAGAAACTCAGGTATTTCTGTCTCAGCACCTCCTACTTCACTTTTCCTGGCAGCAAAGAGCCAGCAGTAAGTTTTGCACACTGTTAAGCTCCAATCCGCACATTACAGCGGTCAGCACACAGAGCTCCAGAGACCGAAAACCCTGGCCAGAGGGCTTAATCTAAGTATATGTCTACTCTGCCCATTGTTAACATGGGCAGAGTAGTCACACTTTATCGCTGGGGGGGGGGGGGGAGCTCTCCCAGCGATAAAAAATTACCACCCCGAAATAAGGGGTGGTAGGTCCCGGTGATAAAGCATTGTCTATACTGGCGCTTTTCAGTGCTAAAACTTTTGTTACTCGGGGGAAGGGATGTTTTTTCACACCCCTGAACGACTGAAGTTTTAGCACTGAAAGTGGCAGTGTAGACACAGCCTAAAAAAAGACATAGATGAAGGGTTTGGGGCAGCAATAAAATAAGCTAATGAGTATCAGGATGAATCAGCACAGTTATTTTTGTTGTGGTTGTTTTTTTATGGGGTAGAAGTAAGCTGAGGGAGAATTGCAGTAATGTGTCCTCCCCATCCACTCAAAATCTTTTAAACAGAGATGGGACTGTGTGCTTTACCTGCAAGTTAGATACTTTCCAGAAATACCAGGTGGTGACACACTGGTTCCACACAGAGA
The DNA here is from genome assembly GCA_007922305.1 of Dermatemys mawii. Taxonomy (NCBI): domain Eukaryota; kingdom Metazoa; phylum Chordata; order Testudines; family Dermatemydidae; genus Dermatemys; species Dermatemys mawii. The sequence continues at coordinate 12,175,082 of ML677380.1, forward strand.
GAGAAAATCTCTGCATTTCAATGGTCCTCACCTCCAGGAGACCAAGCAGGCAACACTACGGACAGATAATGTGGGAGAAGGTGCAGAACTTCCTGCTCAGAGAATGCAGCAAAGGTCATTTAACAAACGGATACTGATGGCAACTGCAGGCCTAAGAGACATCCCACAAGTGTGACCAGGGGAAAAAATGCAGTTAAACTAAAAATACCCTGTGTCCTATAAGGCAAGACTGCCTTTTATAATTCAGGTCTCTCTCCTCTGACAGCACTTAGCCCTAATCAAATCTAATACCATCAGTACAGTATTTACTGCTTTACATTAATTCTCATTTATTTTCCACTGCCCTCAACTTACTATGCTGTATATTTTTGTTTTGAAAACACAACTGCTTTGTAAGATTCTGTGCATTTATCCAGTCCAGCATGGGGTAAATCAAGGCAATTTAAATATCAAGCAGGAAACCTTGATCTAATTCATTAATTTTCATCTTGTTTTGCATTTGTACTATAGTTATTTTCCTAAAAAAGGCTGATTCTCATTAGTTGGTCACCATTAAAACACTGATTTTCAACTATAGTCTTTGCATTAAATTTGGTGCTTCTTTTCACTAACGAGGTAGATACGCTATATCTATGTATTTATGAACATAATTTGTAGCTTAACCTACACTTATTCAGAGTCTTAGTTTATTATATTAGAAAATTAATTGAATTAGAAATTGAAGCGAATGCTACATTCCTTATTTACTAGACGAATATTTTTACTTGCATCAAACTCCATTTGTTGAAAATGAGAGAATTAAAAATGCACAAAAACAGCATTTAGGTTTTGTTCTGTTTTTTTCTTGTAAACAAACAAAACTACCTCAAATGTGCTGGATACATAAGAAAAAAAGTTTATCAGAACATGTTTTGAATTTAAAACTAATTTATTAAAGAGTGTTAGCTGTAGTTAGTGAACTGAACTGATGGTTTCTGGTCACCATGTCCTTTGGGATTTTAGAACAAATGGATCTCAACCTCACGTTTTCCTGCTTTTACAGTTCCCAACTAATTTTACTTTGAACCAACTGCTCATTGAACTGAACCAGATGAATAAACTACATGAAGAAAAAATTCTCTCTGCACCAGCAGAAGAGGCTACTGTTGTCAAAAACAGTTTTAGCACTTTGACAAACTTATTCCAGGTGCATTGTCAGTGACTTCCACCAGTTCAGTAGCCTGACTTTAAAATTTGCACAGCAAAGATGTACTACTTTTTTATTTAAATTACTTTTTATCAGATTATAGTAAGATTCAGCCTTAACTTGGGTTGTAAATTTCAAATTTACCTTTAAAAAGGTTTATTTTTAATCATAAACCTGTATTTAAATACAAAATCCGTTTCTCAAACCTAATTAATTTTTATCCACTCTTAGCCAGCCCTCATCATTCTAGTATCTGAGCATCTCGTGACAGGAAATACAGGTAGTGGTTGAGGGACATGGGAGCATTTTGTTTCTTGGAAACAAGGCACTGGTTGAAGCATTTACTGATGGGGAAGGGAAGCATCCTGTCTCCTTCATTCTAGGCAGACAGAGATGAATTTAAATTTGGGGGAGGGTCTATCTAATTCATTGTACTTTATAGGGCACCTATTGCTGATGCATCTGAATACCTCAATATTTAGAGTATTTCTCCTCCCAACACCCTTGTCAGCCAGGGCAGCGCTGTTATCCAGAGCGAGGGCTAAGGCCCAGAGAGACTAAATGCCTTGCAGGGGACTGAACCAGGTTAGCAACCTAATCCTCCGACCATCCATCCTCTACATTTGGATTCCTCATCATCTCATCCCAACAAACCCTGAGAGTATCCATCTGTCCCACTATACCTTGTCCAATATCTGCCTGTACATCCAAGAATCATAAAGCACCTTTTCTGGACGCTTCTGTTACCATGAGCAACACTGAAAGAATGCTGATATTTAAAACATTCCTAGTATGCTTTGAAATTAGTATTACATTGAAGTAAACAGGAGTAGCTCATACCATAAGGCTACGGTTCCAAGTCTATCTGCAGACACAGGCAGATATTACATATGAAGTTTTATCTTCAAAACCACAAAAGCCAACGACTTAATTCTGTTTTCACATGAAGGCTTAGATTCTGGACCACAGTTATGCAGCAATATGGGCAGACACATTAGATAGGGAGCCCTGGAATGAATAAGGTGCTACAGTGAATGGAAGAGAGGGATGTGAATGCAAAGTGGGCAACAATGCATACACCAATACCTATGAGTACTACAGAAGTAGTCAGCTGGCTAGTTTTATCTTGACAGTTTTGACAAGCACAGTACATAGAATCTGCCAGGTTGGTGTGAGTCCAATAATCAAACACAACACCCCACGTTTTTATAGTAGATAAGAGACTTCACTGTGTCGTGCTTTGCTGCGAGCCCTACCTGCACAGAATGAAACCAACAGCTTTAGTTATTCTTCTGGCATTAATTCTGTACGCACAACAAGACTCTGCAGCATCCCAATTAAGGTGTGGAGGGAAGGGTAAGCAACAGTGAGAGCTGAATTTGAAAAACAAGGCAAAAAGATTGGACAGGAAAACTAATCGTTCTTTCCCCAAATGAAAGGATAAAAGATCTCGCTGCTGCTGTTTGTACCTTTGATGAGGCGATACCACTGTTTGCAGACAAGGGCAGCGGTTTTGTGCTCCTGGTATGGTGAGAGGAAGGACAGGATATATTCTAAAACCTCTTCTGGCAGCTCCAACATCGATCGGTTATGCCTGGTCTCCTCAACCTCCAGCTCAGCATGAGGCTCATCGTCTTGCTCCATTGTCCCTTCCACCACTGCTTCCTCTGAGTCCACAGCCATGAAACTGTCATCTTCACTGTCTGAGGAACTGGCCATGGCATTCCTCTCCACAGCTTCAAGAAGAAAGGGTGAAAAAAAATATTGAAGTTGTATAGAAATAGTGTGCTTAGAAAAGCCTCAAACATGAATTTAGACATCCGATCTACACCAAGTTCTGCTTCAATAAACTGCAAGGCAAAATATTTTGATATTTCACTCCTCTGAACTGTGGTGCCCAAAGTCTTGCAACAGGCTTTGGGCAAAGGTCATATGTATTTAGGGTCAACTGTTCAACATCTCTTCTCCCTACAAAACAAATGCTTAAGTACTGCCATCATTGAAGAAAAAGTTTGTCTATGTTTGGAAAGTGAGTAATCCACTTTCCTCCCTTACTAACCTACGCTCTATCACAGAGATCCAGCAGATCCCCATTACAGCTCATATGGCAAACATGAAAATAGGACTTTAAAAAAAAAAACCTAATGTAACTCTCCTCTCATTCAGCAGCCTGGCCACGCCTGAGAAACTACTCAAAGAGCAGTACTCTCAGTCCCTGGTGATGGAGAACATCTACAGCAGTGATACTCAGATGGAGGCTCCCGAACTGTAGGTGGTTCTTTAACGTGTCTCCTGTAGCTCTTTGCAGCACATATTAAAACACTGATTTACTTATGAACTAATTAGGAGCTTTAACTATGTTAACAATTGTAGTTGATAAAAGAATACTCAGCCATTTTGCTGTGAGAATTTTATATACAATACACACACACAACCCCCACTAAATATTTCCTGTCATAGGAATATATAGTACTAGTAAATGAAACAAGGAATTCACACCATTGTGGCTCTTTGGGGTAATGATTGCTAATCTGGCTCCCAAAGCAGTGAGGTCCGAGTACCACTGCTCTACAGTAACGGGCTCCCAAGGGAGGGGGCTATCCAGTTTTTCTTGGTTGGAGGGCTGCAGCCACAAAGAACGTCCGAGTGGAAGAGCATGGATGGGGAAAGCAAGGAGGACAGAAATCCTCAGAGCTTCAAAAGCAACAAGAGAAAGGGTAGCCCTTCACTCATTCCTGTCACTGCTCTTCTTTCCTACCCCTGTGTTTTGCCAGTCAGCCAACTTTCCTTGCAGATTGTGATAACTTTTCAGGGAAGGTGAGGGGGTTTTGAACACTCCCCTTCAGTAGCCTTGGCCAGGCTGTAACAGCATTAAAGAGAATGCTGCCTAAAGCTGGTGAACAGTCTGGAACCACTACCCAGGTGTCTATAGGATTTCGCAACACTGCTAAAGAATCACGTTTAAACCCTACAACAAAAGCTCTTAACTTGGTTTAGCTGCAGCATGGGTATGAATTGCTGCATTATGGTTAGCCCTCCCAAGCAACTCACAACATGACTGGAACAAGCTAAACGACTACTGCCAAGACTTATGGTCAGCACCATACCCTTGCTAAGTGTGGCAGTGATAATACAAGACAATGGCACAAATGACCTAAGTGAGCAAGATGTGCACAGTAATCAGTGGAACCAGCCTTACGCTGGAGGCCATCACCACCAGTGGTCACCAGCTACAGAATGATTGTTTAGGGGGAAGGAGGATTTTAATAAAACCAGGGTGAAAAACTTTCAGAGTTTCTTCTTATGGGTAATTTTAAGAGTATTTAATTTATGCACAACATTATAAAGTCTATTACCATGACTGTGGGATCAATTTCTAACGTGGGTCTTATTCAATACATCACTTGTAGTGACAATGTTCCATCTTATCTGGGCCAGTGACCCCAGGCTTAAGTTTTATTGTTAAGGGGAAAACAGAAAATTGGTGATTTGAGATTACAGAGGGTCATTAATATCTAAAAGCCTCTAAATGAAATTTGCTGCTACTAAAAGTTAAGGCTTTTAAGGCCGACAAGATATCACATGTTCATTTTAATGGTTCTGTCCAGGTATAGATCTGGATCTTACCACAGTGAAGGAACTCACCATAGGGCCCCAACAAGGGTATGGTATTCTCCTCTAGGCCCTCTCCTTTTGGAGAGAGGTCTCTAGGAGGAGACAAAGGAGCAATTAAAACGTACTGGGAGTTGAATGCTGCTGAAAGCAAAGGAGGAAACACGGTCATGAAGCTAAGCCAGGCCTCAAGCAATTGCTTCAGCCACATTGCTTTTGTTTATGGTCAAGGGAAGGATTTAACTGGCTCTCTCATTGACATGCACAGCTTATCTAAAGTATTCAGAGATCACAGCTGCTTAAAAATAATTGTTAAATGACAAGTGGTTACCTGTCCACCACAGATTAGTGAAGTTGAAAGCACAAAAAGACCAGTTTAGTGTCACCTACTTATTTTCTTCACTTCAGTCAGTTTGAATAAAAACAGTAACAGTCAGAGTTTAAACTGGGAAATATTTAAACCCAAACACATTATTTCTATTTATAAAAAGCTTGAATGTTTTTAAACAAGAAATAGAACCTAAATTTGGAGCCAAAACTACCTGACAAGTCTTTTTCAATGAAATAGTCCCCTTTATCTATAATCAGAAAGGCTTGAATATGGTGTCCCTATAAACTATTTTATTTTCATGACAAAAGATACCGCCCTCAACTTGCCCAAATAGTGCCAGAAATTAAAAGAAAAAACTTTATACTAGTGAAGGTCTTTCAGTTTGTCATTATTTCAATCATTGCCCATCATTAATTTGTACAGTTCCTAACTCTCATCACAAATACAATTCAAAAGCTTCATTTAGAAATCAGTTGTGTAAATAAAGATTGGCTTTAAAATATGTTTAGAAGTAGGAGGAGTTTGCTCCTGATACAGTTAGAGCTATATTCAAATTAATGTTAATTCTACCACAGGATAAGCTAACAAAATGTTTCAGAAATCTGTGTTAGCTTTTAGCCTCTCAGTTTTATCTTAGCCACATGAACAATTTGCTTTTGCGTATGCTAGAGCAATGGAGTCTCTCAGATTTGACAAAAACAGAGATCCAATTTGTAGACTATGAGGCGAGTCATCACTTAACCTACTAAATAAAACAGAAAAACTTCAAAAACAGACTCCAATGAGAAGCTGCTGAACTCAAATTAATTTGCACAATCAACTTAGGGTTAAACAGAGACTGGAAATGGTTAGGTCATTACACTAATTGAATCTATTTCCCCATGTTATGTATCCTAACACCTTCTTGTCAACTGTCTGATAATAGGTCATCTCCATTATCACTACAAAAGGCTCTCTCTCCTGCTGGTAATAGCTCATCTACATTAAATAGCTTCTTAGAGTTGATATGGTAATTTCTACCTTTTCACGTGTGTATATATTCCTGCCTACTGTATTTTCCATTCTATGCATCTGATGAAGTGGGCTGTAGCCTACAAAAGCTTATGCTGAAATAAATTTGTTAGTTTCCAAGGTGCCACGAGTACGCCTGTTCTTTTAATCTACTTGTTACATTTACTGCAGAGTATCAGATAGAAAAGTACTTACTTCATAATTTAGATGGCTTACAAGTATGTCACTATAGTTTAAACAAGTAAGAAATAACTAAAAGGTTATTTCAATACCACCTGTGTCCAGATGTCTATCTACAACAGGTATGGAGAAGAAAACAGCCGGCAAAGTAGGGGTTTATGGCCCTTCAAGCCTTTCAGTATCTCCAGCTATTTAGATATGACTACAAGTAATAGGATAATACAGTGACAATATTAATTCAACCAATTGCTGCAGGCAATTCTGTCAACCCATGTGGTACACAGGTTTCTATCTTCATGAAGACGACTCTAGTAATTTTAAAATCAAACCCCATTTCCCAGAAAAATGACTATTCCCATGTTAGTGGAAGAGTTGTGGTAATTTGAGTTTACACACACACACACAGCTGCCAGGCTAAGGCATCAGTGGGATGGGCTGTGCTGCAGCTGCTCCATAATTACATGCTCATTGCTAGTTCAAACTAGCTTTTAATGTTCATTCCAATGATACTATAATGAACAGCACTCTCTCCATGCTCCCAGGGGAGGGTTTTTGTTTTTATTTAAGTAACAAATTTCCTTTTATGTATAGATATATTTTAAACAACGTACTAAATTATAAATGTTGATTTGCAGGTGATACAAAGTGCATCAATCTTTTTCAGCTCTTCCAACAAATTGACCAGCATAAGGCAACTTCACTGGATTATCAAGGAACATCTGATGGCTCCTAGAGCCAGGAACTAGACGTCATTCAGAACACTGCTACCCTCTTGCCCAGATTCAAGACAGACTGGGATGGGACTATGCACCCTGGGAATGGGAAGAGAAACAACTAGCAGTTTGTTTTCTCCCCAGACCTGACCTTTATACTGTAAGTTAACATAGCAAGCAGTAAGTTAGGAGACTATTATCTTTATGTAGCCACTCAAGAGAGTAGTCTGCCAATAATGTGACTAGAGCAGGGGTGGGCAAACTTTTTGGCCCAAGAGCCACATTGGGGTTCCAGAATTGTACAAAGGGCTGGGCAGGGAAGGCTGTGCCTCCCCAAACAGCCTGACCCTGCCCCCATCCAACCCCAACCAACTTCCTCGACCCATCCAACACTCCCTGCTCCCTGTCCCTTAACCGCCCCCTCCAGAGACCCCCGCTTCTAACCACCACCACCCTGGGACCAGATCCCCTATCTAAATCCCCTGCTTTGTCCCCTGACCACCCCCTCCTGAGATCCCCCACCTTACCTTCCCCCCCCACCAGGACTCCAGCCCGTACCTGTCCCCCCTGCTCCCTGACTGCACTGACTCCTATCCACACACACACACCTGGGACTCCCACGCCCTATACAAACCTCCATTCCCCATAACCCTGATTGACCCCCCCAAACTTCCGCCCCATCCAACCGTCCTGTGACCCCCTGCCCCCTTATCCAACCCCCTGGCCCTGGCCCCCTTACCATACCATGTAGCGTGTCTGGCTCCACGCAGCCCATGGGAGCTAGACACACTGCCCCGCAGGAGTGCGGAGCGCCACCGACAGGAGCTAAGGCCCACAGCACTACCCGCGCGGCACACTAAAACTGCGGGGGAGGCAGGACAGCAGGGAAACTTCCCCAGCTGGGAGCTCGGGAGCTGAGCAGGAGAGAAGGTCGTAGTTTGTCCTCCCTAGACTAGAGCATGAAGGAGTCCAATGGACTTGGGAGCATGCCACTTGGTAGCTGCCTGCTAACAAGCCTCTCTAAGCCTTCTCTACCAATGAAGAAGAATCTCTAAACTATAGTCAAGTGGTCTTGACTTGCTCAGGAAGCAAACAACCTATACAGCATTTAACAAAGGCACACAAAGAGAAGAGAAACTTTGAACAACTATTTGTTCTATTGAGGGCTAGGGAAACATTTTCTACTTCCCAGAACATACTCATTCTTCTCAAATAAAAGACTCTTGAAATAATATCAGATTACTAAAGAATGCAATATGGAAAGGGAAAGATCACTGGCTGGAAGAGTAGCACTAGATTTAGGTAAAATCAACAGGTAAAGTACCTTTTCTAAACTATGAGCTTAAGAATTAAAAGTGTAGCTGACAGGACATTTAACTCTCTGTGGGTAAAATATACTTAATAGGTATAATATTTAATTTAATGTTATTTATGTTATAAACAAAGTTAATAAGAAAATAGCAGGAGACCCAGATCTCCCTATTGAAGAAAGTTTGAAGTTAGAATTATCACAAAAATTCCAACATTTATGTTGATTGGAGAAGGGTCATCTATGGTGGAAAATTTTAATAATAACTCAAAGATGGAATAAATCTCAAACTCCATTATAAAAATGTTTGATAAGATTAAATACAACTTGGTTCTCAAGAGAAACTCTCATCCAGCACGAATTACACGCCCATAGAGGAAGCAACTAGAACCCAGACTCCCACAACCAGAGAGGACCAGGCAACAATGGGAAATTCATAGATAGGGAGGGAAACAAGATAAGAGAACAAACAGGCATTAAATATTGTTATTTTAATTAATCTCTCTGTTAAAACATGTCAGGGCTCAACTAAAAAAATTACAGTAAATCAGACTCAATCAGGTACAGCAATATAGATGCAGCAATATATGCTGGAGTTTTAAGGAGGCGCGGCTAAGGGGTTCACTGCTTTTAACCAATGGTAATATAATGGGAGAGAACAGACTTGGTATTCATGGGTAAGTTTATTAATGTCATGACTGTTAAAGGGGTGAACAATCCAACAAAAAGGAAAAGGGTATTCTGCTCACTGAAAAAGGATTTCCCCAGTATCTACAGGAAACACAGCTGAAGAAAAATGATAAATACCTAAAAACTTCTTGGACAAAGACACTGTCTCTCTCTCCAGGCGCAATCTAACAGAAAAGTGGCAATATTCTTTGCTACCCACTTCCCTTTAGTTGTTTCTGCCCAACTCAGAGATAGAGAAAAGATCTTAATTAAGGGGTCCTTGAAAGATAAACTTCTCACATTAGCCAAGGTGTATATGCTTGCAATCAGGAGCAGCTTCTTTTTTATTTGTAGGTCTTAAGAAGTTTTAGGGAAAGGGATATTATTCTAAGGGAGGATTTTAATGAGATGCTTAATCCCACTCTGGATCAATCTAATGGACATAGCAGGTAATCAGGAGGAGCAACAGCAAATTTGTTGCATCACAAAGATGAGGATCTGATGGGCATTCGATAGGAAATGAATCCAGATGTCAGGGTCTACACCAGGCCTGCACAACATGTGGCCCGGGGGCCACATGCGGCCCACAGGGGCTCACTGTGCGGCCTGGAGGGTGAATAGGGGTGGGGCAAGCCAATTGGTGGGGTGGGGAGAAGCAGATGGGGCGGGGCTTTTCGGCCCACAGCTTTTTTTTTTTGCAGTAATATGGCCCTCACTGCTTTCCGAGTTGTGCAGGCCTGGTCTACACATTCTTCCTCTACTCATGGATCTTATTCCAGGATGGATGTGATTTTTGTTTCTACAACTGTGATAAATTGGGGCCGGGGGGAAAGAGAGAGAGAGAGAGCTCCCTTTTGTAGACACCCAGCCAGCCAGGTGGCTATGGAAACCCTCTTGGTGGTGGTTCTTTATTTGTTTTACCTGTAAAGGGCTAACTAGCCCACAGGTAAAAGGAAAGTAGTGCTGACCAAAAGAGCGAATGGAAGGCCTAGAACTTTTTAAAATTGGGGGAAAAAACCTTCCCTTTGACTGTGTTGTTGCTGTTCTCCGGGAAAGAGAGGAACAGGGAGCTGTTATGCTGTGAGAAGAATAAAAACCATCAAATCATATCTAGAGATTGCTTATCTAAAACCCCAGATCCGTAATTAAATCAAGAAATGTCTAGAGACACACGATTAGGTTTATTTCTGTTTATTTCTTATTGGCTTGTGGACTCCTCTGTGCTAACCCCACGTTTTTGTTTGGTTTGTAACCTTTAAGCTGGACCTCAAAAAGGTTATTCTTGATGTTTAATTTTTGTAAGTTGGTTCTTTAAATCTAGCAAAAGCCGAAGTTCCAAATGTTTTCTCTCTTTCTTTTTGTTTTTAATAACATTTACCTTTTTAAAGAACAGAATTGGGTTTTCTATGTCCTAAGAGGTTTGTGCATCTTGTTTAATTAGCTAGTGGCAACAGATGATTTCCTTACTTTTTCTTTCTCAGCTCTTCAGGAGTGGGCGGGGGGGGGGGGGGAGTGAAAGGGCTTGAGGGTACCCCAAAGGAAGAAATTCCCAAGTATTTCTTTCTGGTTTCAAAGAATGGTTTCAAAGGGGTTTTTTGCACTTGGGTTGTGGCAACATCTGCCAATCCAAGGTCAAAGAGAAACTGTAACCTTGGCAGTTTAATACAAGCCTGGAGTGACCAGTATTAATTTTTAAAATCCTTGGGGTCCCCACCTTCTATACTCACAGTGCCAGAGTGGGGAAATCAGCCTTGACAACGACCTTGGCTAATTTGGTCAAAAAGCATGATATGGAAGTTATTACTTGGCCTGACAAGTCCCTGCATATATTAGGTTAAAAGACTGATGTGGGCTCTATTCTTCACAGTTAAATCGATGTAAGGCATCTTACAGTGACCCAATTGTGGATGTGTCTACACTAAAATTTCGCTCCCATTGACATAACTGCCCTGCTAGGCTGACTTGGTATACCTCCATCTCCACGAGCAGGATAAAGTCAAGGATGATGTCGTTAGGTCTACAATGGGTCAGTGTGTAGACACTGTTGGTTATGTTGACTGTTAAGGGCTTTCAGGAGCTGTCCCACAATGCTCCCACACTGACAATACAACTGTTAAAAACGCTCCTGGTGAGTACGCACACCACTGACTCAAGAAGCAAAGTGTAGACGTACACAAGCGATGTAATTACTTCAGTGGCTGTATGCCGATGGAAGTTAGGTTGACTTAATTTTGTAGTGTAGATATGGCCTGAGGCAGTGAAAAAACAAACGGCCTGGGGGTTGAAATATGAGTTGTTGGTGGTTGTTGGTTAAAGAACTTTCTATTTTGGAAAGTAGACATGAATCTACACGTACTAAAGGAGTGTATAGAAAATAAACATAATAGCAGCCTGACTGGACTAACCTTGTTATCTCTAACCTGGTCCTTGCCTCTTATACATTCCTGCTCCTGGATACTTCCACTGCACATATCCGACAAAGTGGGCATTAGCCCACAAAAGCTTATGCTTCAATACTTTAGTTAGTCTTTAAGGTGCCACAGGATTCTTTGTCACTTCTGCAATTCCAGACTAACAAGGCTACCTCTCTGATTTATGATACAGGGGAAGATTCACCTATTACAAACATGCAAGACTGAGCAAACAGATAAATTATGAAAATTGGCATCACATTAGCTATCCTCCAGTCATTTGGTACAGAAGCTGATTTAAATGATAGGTTACAGATGACAGTTAGATGTGAAATTGCAGGACCACTGAGTTCCTTCAGAACTCTTGGGTGAATACCATCAACTCCTGGAGACTTATTTACTGTTTAGTTTATCAATTTGTTTCAAAACCTCCTCTAATGACACCTCAATTTGAGACAGCTCTTCAGATCTGTCATCCAAAAGAATGGCTCAGGTTTGTGAATCTCCCGCACATCCTCAGCAGTGAAGACCGATGCAAATAATGTATTTAGTTTCTCCACAATGGCCTTACGTCTTTGAGTGCTCCTTTAGCATCTCAATCATCCAGTGGCCCCACTGGTTGTTTAGCACGCTTTCTGCTTCTGATATACTTAAAAAAAAAATTGCTATTACTTTTGGAGTGTTTGGCTAGCTGTTCTTCAGATTCTTTTTTGGTCTAATTATATTTTTACACTTCACTTTTACTCTTCATTTTATGCTCTTTTCTATTTTCCTCATACTCAGAAGAGGAGGGCTCTCCCATCACTAAGTTGGAATCCTTAGCCAAGTTCTTTGAATATTTACCTGATCCTGAATAAGTAAAATGTTATCATACATCGTATGTTATTGTAATTAAATTATTGTAACTTAATAAAAAAAAGTTAGATAATTTTCCTACAACTGGAAACTGGGGAACACATTAATCCTGTTATTTAGAACAAGTCCAGATTGCTCAAATAAGAGCAAGTTTCATTGTTAGCCATGAAACACAGCAGCTTATTTTTACCAATAAACCTGCACAGAAACAGAATCAAGGAACTTGTCAGGTGAATAGAAGTAGACAAGAAAAGTTCTGCATAACTTTTAGGAACATGCACTGATTGAACATTTTAAATAAAACTGCTCTGCTTTTGTTAGATTCTTTCCTGAATTTCTGATAGGCAAAATCATGTAAAATTCTACTAGAGCTAGTCTAAATTAGATGAGCTGTCAAAATCTTTGAAACACAGTTAAAAATATATAATCAAATTTAAAGATTGCTAAGAGCTTCAGTTATCACTTCATCTGATGTTCTCCAAATCTTCTAGTGTCTTTACTCCCTAATATAGCCGATGTTATGACAAAGAATGCCTGGAACCAGAATGATTTGACATAACTGCTGTTACTATCAGTAAACTGCATGCTACTTAGACAAGAACAGATAAAAACATACACCCGCCCTCAAAATTTAACAAATGCAAACCTAGAAATTAACAGTAATGGAGTACTCATGGGTATTCATGTTTCTCCGATATCTTCTCCTTCATATCTATTTCTGGCTAGTAGATATACGGTAAAACATTTGTAGTTGCTGAGAGGACCATGCTAAATGAAGGTTCACTTCTCCTTCCAGGACCCACTGCAACAGTTACCTAGTGCACTATGGCTGGCAGAACCCAAGTCTAAACTCAAGGGGAGGAGACTAAAGAGTTGGACCAAGACTATGGAATAACCTGGCCAAGGGAATCAGGAAGAGTCTGCCATCTTCCCATCAAGCTGCATAATCTAATCTACCTCTTTAATAAAGCATTACCAAAAATACAAAGATATAAAACATTCACCATTGTGTTCTAAAAGAGCAATCAATGGCCCAATAGGAAAGCAGGAGAGAGAAATACCTGTCCTGTTTGGAGAGATCCCTGTTCATTATTTATATACAGCGACTAGATAGCATGAAGGGTGCTTCAGAAACAGATTAAAAGTATTGTGTGTTCACATAAACTACTCCACAGAGAAGTGGAGAAGGCCCTGAAGCCCATATACCAGAAGTGAGAAAACTATGGTCAACGGACCACATCCAGCCCATGGGACCCTCCTGCCCGACTCCTGAGCTCCCGGCCCCTCCGCTGCCCTTCCTCCTCCCCCGCAGCCTCAGCTCACTGCGCTCCCGGTGCAACGCTCTGGGCAGCAGGGCTGGGAGCTCTTGCCAGGCAGCGCAGCTGGAGAGCTGTGCCAGACCCAGTGCTCTGTGCTGCATGGTGTGTGGCTGGCTCCAGCCGGGCAGTGCAGTTGCCTGTCCTGGTGCTCCTGGCGGTGAGGCTGTAGCGCCGTCAACCACCGGTGCTCCAGGCAGCACGGTAAGGCGGGGCAGGGGTGGGGGGTTGGATAGAGGGCAGGGGAATTCGTGGTGGTGGGCAGGGGTTGGACGGTGAGAGGGTGGGGTACAGAGGGGTTGAATGGGGGCAAAGGTCCCAGGAACAGTCAGGAAGGAGAGAGGGGTTGGATGGGGTGGTGATGGGGGTAGTCAGGGCAGGGAGTCTAGGGGTGGTCAAGGGATAGGGAGGGTTGGATGGGGCAGGGAATGGGGGGAGGAGGGGACTGGATGGGACAAGAGTCCCGGAAGAGCCATCAAGGCGAAAGAAGTGGGGAGCTGGTGGGGTGGGAGTTGGATAGGAAGTCGAATCTGGGCCACACCTGGCTGTTTGGGGAGGCACAGCCTCCCTTAACCAGCCCTCCATACAATTTTGGAAACCCGATATGGCCCTTGGGCCAAAATGTTTGCCCGCCTCCGCCATATACCATTAGCTAATACCAGTCTTCATATTTTATCACAATATTTGTTGTAACAGATCAGATGGTTGGTCCATTTAAAACCCTTCCACACTAGTTTAAGTTATCCAAACTGCTGTTTTGTGACCAAGGTCCAAATGCAGCAGCACTAACACTGTTTGAAGCAAAACTCTTATCAGAGACAGTAGCAAGACCAGAGCACTTCTGACAACTAATTGCTACTGTGGACAGGCCTCTAGCTAGGTACACTGCACCCCTGAGAAAGGTATGTAGTTTATCCTGCTCTCAGCTTTTGCACGATCTTCCTAGCCAGGGGGCACAGAGCTCTTGGTATCACATTTATAACATTCTGCACAAATCCGTTTCTCTATTTAAGGATCCCACCCACACTGCAATTAGTTCTTAAAATCTGCCATACACATTTTCAGCACAGGTTCTGTTCAAACAATCTTTTACATGGGGCATGGTTACAAAGAGAGTATACATTTCAGATGACTAGGTTTCCAGTAATTAGCCCAACAGTCACAATTTTCATATGTATATAATTTAAAAGTCTCCTGGCTTGCAAAGGGGGATGAAATTCATGAACCAAAAGTAACATAATATATTTCACTATTTAGGGCTTGTCCACACTGAGAAGTGGTCAACAAAACTTTTGTCTTTCACCAATACTTAAACCGCCCACGAAAGACAAAAGTTTTGCTGACACAAGTGGCAGCGAGAACGTGGCTTTGTCAGCAGGAGCACTCGCCTGCTGACAAAGCTAATGCCGCTTGTGGGGCTGGAAGTATTTTTTCAGCAAAAGTGCCGACAAAGTACTGAAAAAGAGCGTTTACACATGCTGACTTTTAGTGTCAACACAGCCTTGTCACTAAAAGCTGTGTGATGCAGACAAAACCTTAGTCCACTTTCAGGATGTCTCTCACTTTATCATTTTCTCTCCCTTTCAGCTATTATATGAAACACGTCTGGTGCCGAGTCCAACTTCCTGTCCACCCACAACTAGCTACTGTAGTCCAGTGGTCTGCAAATTGGGGTGCACGAAACCACCCACGGGCGCCACAGCCGTGGGACCGGCCCCAGGGGGGCAGTTAGGGGACAAGGAGCAGGGAGGCTTATATGGAGGTGAAGTCAGGGGCAGGGGTCCCAGGAGGGAGCAGTCAGGGGACAAAGAGGGAGGTTTTGAGGGGGGCAGTCAGAGGCAAGAAGTGAGAGGGAGTGGATAGGGGCGGGGCTAGGGCGGGGCTTCCCCAATGGGGGTGCATGTTCAAAAAATTTTTTTCTGCTAGGGGTGCATGATCAAAAAAGTTTGGAGACTCCTGCTCTAGTTCTCTGTATAACAATGATGTTCTCCCAAACTCCATTATCGGTCTTATATCTGCCTACAATGTCTATCAGGTGGCAGTGAGGCACTCCATCCCCCCTAAAAAGATCCATCCACCTCCTGGTGTTCTGGTGCCCTCTCTACATAGGCTAAAAACTTAGGAAGTATAATCCTAGCAAACCTTTCCAAACAGGGAGCAAGCGCAGTCAGCAAGTTCAGTCTTTGGCACGGGCCAGAAAAATAGTTGCCAATAGCAAGGTGGAGAAACTAAAAGCTAGTGGTCCACACACCTTTTAGAGCATGTCAGCATTGCAGGGTTAGCCTGAATGATCAGCATCAGGCTTAGCCTCATTCAAGTGTCAGCAGCTCCACTTGTTCCATTCTCATTTCCTGCACCCCTTTATCTCAAATGAACCAGTGAATCTATTCCAATACTAACCTCTTCACTATATAGTCAAATGTAAACTAAATTAAGAGCGTCCTCATGCTATGTATGAAGAAAGTGTACATAAAGATGCGCTGTGATATTGACTAGCAGAGGAGAAAGTGCTTTAACTCCTTTGGCTACTAAGCACCAAGTTCCAGCGAATGCATCCTTTGAACCTTTATATTTAACACTAATTGTCATCTGTGTAATCTCGAAATTCTCTATGGAAAAATCACAGGAAGTGGACTGAAAGGAAGTTGAAACTGGTGGGGCACTGGGATTACAGCACTCAATAGCATTCAACATGCAAACAAAGAAATTCTTATTTACTCTCCAAGCAGAAAGCAAAGAAATGAAGCTAACAACCCCAGTCAGGGATGCATTAGAGCAGGGGTGGGCAAACTACGGCCTGCGGGCCACATGTGGCCCACCAGCCATTTTTATCCGGCCTGCGGGGGCGTGGGGCCACTGGCCCCACACTCCTGGCCCAGGGACTGGGCCAGCGCACCGTGCTGCTGCCCTTCCAGCCCAGGGGCTGGGCCAGCGCGCCCTGTCGCTGCCCTTCCAGCCTGGAGGCTGGGCCAGCGCGCCGTGCTGCGGGGGTCCCGCCCTCCCAGCTTGGGGGCCGGGAGCTGCGGCGCCCCGCGATCCCTGGCCTGTGGCTGGGCCGAGGGCAGGGTGCCGCAGCACCCAGCGCTCCCTGGCTGGCTGCTGGCCCAACCCGGGGAGCCGCGGTGCCCGTCGCTCCCAGGCACTGCAGCGCCCAGCGCTCCCAGGCTGGCTGCCCGGCCCAGCTCTGCGAGCCACGTAGCCCCGCGCTCCAGGGCCGGCCCAACCCGACGAGGGGCGGGGCCCCGCGCTCTGACTGGAGCATCGAGTGAGTTTGGTAAGGGGTGGGGTAGATGGTGGGGTCCTGGTGGGTAGTGGTTGGGAGGGGGTAGTGAGGGTTCAAAGCATGGGGGCTTAGATTGCAGGTGGGGTTCCAGGGGGTGGTGGGGTCTCAGGAGGGGGCAGTTAGGGATCAAAGAACAGGGAGTCTTAGAGGGTGGGGGTCCTGGGGCAGAGGTTAGGGTGGGCGGGGGTCTCCGGAGGGGGCGATCAGGGGACAAGGAGCGGGGGGAGGGTTGGATGGGTCGGAGGTTCTGAGGGGGCAGTCAGGGGCGGGAAGTGGGTGGGGGTCAGATAGGGGGCGGGGCCTTCCTTACCCGGCCCTCCGTCCAATTTTTAACCCCAATGTGACCCTCGGGCCAAAAAGTTTGCCCACCCCTGCATTAGAGCCTGCTGTGTAAAGTCATGTCACATAAGAAATAGTTGGATTCATTCCACTTTGCTAGTTCATGGGTTTCTAAATATTTTAGTTTCACAAATATTCCTCCAAACCTTTCCACTGTTGTTTTTCTCATGTAAATACCCAACACCCCAAAATTAGCAATACACTCCTTCAACTCCACAAAGGCAAAAATTTGGATACAAATAATCCTACACAACTTGATTTGTTACTGTCAGAAAAATCTGTGTACACAAACAGTGTTTTACAGTGGGCAGGGAGTGGCTACCATAAAATTGTTGTAGGATTACAGTCCATTCTATCTACCTTAGGAAAAAAAACTTTTGCTATGATTCCACTCCAGAAGATCTATTACAGAGAAACAAAACTAAAAATAAGAACCTGTTATTCAGGGAAAAAGGATTCTGGAAAACAGCACCAGTGTCTCAGGCCAGTGACTCTGTCACTAAATTGCAAAATGACTTTGGGCAAGTCAGATCACCTATTAGTGGCATCAGCTTCCCCATCTCTAACATGCAGTAGTGATGCCTACCTTCATAAAGCATTTGACATCTGCAGTTGAGAGAACAACCTAGGTAAGGAAGTATTTCTACTGCTGAGTTAATAAAGAACAGATCAGGGCACTCTTGCTTTCTTCCCCTTATGGAATTATTCAATATGATTCTTGTTTTATTTTGAACTTAAGTTTTCCAACAGTCCATTCAGCTACACAGGAAAAAAAAAAAGCTGGGCTTCCTGGATAATGGAAGACTTGCTACCTGACAGCAATGATCAGCAAATCTAGCGCTTTGAGTGTCCACTATTTACATTGTAAAGTAGGCTTCTGTTCAGGTAAGCTGTAAATATTAATTTTGGCAGCATTAATACTCAAGATCAAGAGTGCATCTATACTGAAGTCATATGATGGCACCACATCAAAAATACAGTCAAGTCTTCAATTACCGCCAACATGTAGACAGACTGGAGCCTATTTTTCACTCTGACAACTTATGATCACATCAACAGGACTGCTCTGAAGCATCCTTTATTTTTTCACTGGATGTATATTCTCCTATTTCATTTTCTGAGAGAAACAGTTTTATTCCAAAGCAGCATGAACATTTCAAAACATTTACCAACTAGCTCCAAAACCCCAAAGAGAAAATCCAAACCACTTAAAAGAATAGATAATTAAATGCACCAACTCATGTAATAAAATTCAAGTCAGGCTAGCACTGATCAAATTTATCTGGTTGTCCCCAAAAGCTGTCTCATTGCAACTGGCAACACATTTTATAACTACTTTTCTCATTTTATAGGGTTTCATTTTTTCCTCCCCTCCCTTCCCAGATACACTTAAAACAGAAGTTGCTTGTTTCAGGGATCTGTTGAAGTGATCATTCATTGCGGTGTAACAAAAACAGGGGGGAAAGTAGATGTAAGCAACGAAAAATTACTGTTTTGACTTTAGACTTGTCTTGAAGTCTGATAAGAACCACCAGACACGGTTACATTGCTTACATAGAAATATTAAAACATTCTTGTCATAGTTACCCCGTATCCTTAGCCAATCTCTCTGGCGAGCTCCCCCTGCCAGGTCTTCAGCCTCAAGCCTTTACCTCACTAGGGTGGCATCCTGCAATTCTTCCACTCAGTCTGGGTTCTGGGCTACAGAACCCATTTACCAACTCTGCTGCCTTAGCAGGCGCAGCTGGGTTTGATACCTGCGACAGACTTCTCTTCAGGAGCAGTGAGTGAATATACAGTGACTCTGCCTAGCAATGTTTTCTAAGCAGAGATTCCTCACACTCTCACTTCCTCCAAACTGCTGCTGCCCAGGGGAAGTGCCTCCAAGCCACACACTGGCTGCTGACTGTCCACTCACTGGCCCTTGTGGCTTCTTTCATTTTTTCCCAGAATGTAACAAGACTTTACTGAACAAATTCCAAGTGCCTCAGCCCTCAAAACAACAGCGGGCCAAAGAGTACACAGAAGCAAGAAATGCACACAAAGCTGCTGCTACCGGCTGGAGCACACTCCCCGCGCGATGGGAGTAGAGTGACCAGATGTCCTGATTTTATAGGGATACTCCTGATTTTTGGATCTTTTTCTTATATAGGCTCCTATTACCCTCCATCCCTGTCCCGATTTTTCACATTTGCTATCTGGTCACCCTAAATGGGAGCTGAAAGCGGAAGACAGGGAGCTGTAGCAATGCAGAGAAAATGGCCAGAGCCAGCAAGCAGGCAGACAGCAGTCTTGTAGCAATCACAATCTATCTATGGGGAGAAAGGGGCTAGCCAGGGCTGCAGGAGGGGGTAGAGCTAAGAGAACAAAAGCAATGGTGATGGGAGGAGAGGATGGGGAGCAGGGTGGGTACCCAAAGAGTACAAAAATAGAGTAGGTGGGTCACCTTAGCAAAAATGTGGGAATCGCTAGAGTCCAACTTCTTCAAAACAAGGTATTTATGTATCGACAGGAATGCAACATTCAGAGAGAGGGTTAAGACAAAAGGCCTACATGTCTTACCTAAAGCTTAGCATTTCCCTCAAAGTGAAGGCAGGCCTAATGTATCCCCCCGGACAAGTCTACAAGACAAAATTAAGTCAACTTAAGTTATGATGACATACAGCCACCACAAATTACAAAAGCAGTTTTTCCTCTCTGGGTGTTCACACCTCCAGATCAGCTGCTAGAAGTGGGCCTCACACCCCCTCCCCCGATTGAATTTACCTTGCTTTCTTGCCTGCATATTTATACCTGCCTCTGGAGATTTCCACGACATTCATCTGATGAAGCGGGTCTTAGCCCATGAAAGCTCATGATCCCTAAGATCTGTCAGTCTATAAAGTGCTACAAGACTGTCGCTTTTGCAGATCCAGACTAACACGGCTACCCCTCTATATTTGCCATTGTGTGTGTGTGTACGACTGATGGTTACATCCTAAGTGGAGTACTTTGCAAGTGTCCTTATTGAATTTACTTCAGACAGTTTCTCCAGTTTGTCCAGATCATTTTGAATTTTAATCCTATCCTTCAAAGCACTTGCAACCCCTCCCTGCTTGGTATCTTCCACAAACTTTATAAGTGTGCTCTCTATGCCATTATCTAAATCAGTGGCTCTCATACTGTGAGTTGGGACCCCAAAGTGGGTCAAGACCTCATTTTAATGGGGTTGCCAGGGATGACATAAGACTTGCTGGGGCCTGGGTGCAAAGCCTAAACCCAAGCCCGCCACCTGGAGATGAAGTTGAAGCCTGAGCTTCACCACCCTGGGCTGAAGCTGACGACTGAGGTTCTTCACCCTAGGCAACGAGGCTCAGGTTACAGGGCCCCCCTTCCAGAGCTGAAGCCAGTGGGCTATAGCTTTGGCCTCCTGCCCAGGACAGCAGGGCTCAGGTTTTGGTTCCTTCTCCCGGGATTTTTGTTTCCAGAAGTGGATCTTGGTACAATGAAGTTTGGGAACTGCTGATCTAAATCACTGACAATATTTTAGCATAACTTAACTGTACATATTTAAATTTATTCCAATCACCAAATTCTGGTGACAAACTGAAAACACAGTCAGACATCAGAATCTTGCAAAAGAACAGGCAAAAAGCTAAAACAAAGGCATTTACATCCACAGCTGACATTCAGTCCTAGTCTATCTCCACATATTTTTGCACATACAGCAGGCTGCATAAAATTCATTTAGACCTTTAATACCCAGGCATGCTATAAAATATCCTTCACAAATAAACATAATGGATTTTTCTGCTTTGTTTCACAGCCTTATTACTACTTGAAGTTGCTTGCATGCTAGTTTTATTCTTTAAATCTATTTAAAACCAAACGGAGAAAACTCTCTTGGAAGAGCTGTCATAATAGACAATAACAGCACTAAAGGAATTGTTCTGTGTCACCTAATTAGGTATTGCTAAAGTTCACAATGGATATTGTTAGCCCAACAAGCTTTGGATCAATCACACTCTGCATTAAATACATTTGCTTGCAGGTCAAATCGTTACAAAGCTGGGTCAGTAATCTGTCTGCTGGGCAGGATTCCCACTGGGTGGCCCATCTAACTACAGGACTAAAATCCTGACTGAGATCAAGAGTGTATTCCACACTTCCAGCTATCAAATCTGACTAAACCACTGAAAGATATTCTACCCAGACTGACTGAGCCAAATATAAATGGAGTTTGGAATTGGCACAAACTGTGTAATCTGGATTAATTAAAAAAAAGGGCATTCAAGTAATTTAGATACAAATTTGATCCTATTTTGAAATGGTTCTAATCTAGTGGACTAATTCTCTGGAGTCTTCTGTGGGCACATGCTGCAGATTAACTCCATATGTGAAAACTTATTCTGGAATAAGTTCCTTGCTCCTGTTTAATTTAAACCACTTTGAAAGTTAATCAGGAACAACTCCATGTGCAGACAAGACCTAAGTATCTGGAATTGTTTTTTAAATGCATTGCTCTTGATGAGACTGAGAAGACACTGTAATTCTAGTCCAGGCCTGCACAACATGCGGCCCGGGGGCCACATGCGGCCCGCAGGGGCGCACTGTGCAGCCCTTGGGGGATGAGTAGGGGCGGGGCAAGCCAAGTGGTAGGGTGGGGGGAAGCAGATGGGGACAGGGTGAGGGCGGGGCTTTCCGGCCCACAGCTGGTTTTTTTGCAGTAATATGGCCCCCGCTGCTTTCCGAGTTGTGCAGGCCTGTTCTAGTCAATGGAAAGTACGCAGGAAATGGTTTTGCTCCTGTGCTCCCTCTGCTGGCTCTGAATCAGCTGTTAACTAAAACTACTTTTAGAGCTGTGCTTTCCTAGGGCAAAAACAGTTGGTTGATTTCAGTTCCACTAGAAATAAAAGGGGAAGTGCACGCTTGCCAAATGAAAAGAGGGGAAAGGACACAAATTAGCAAAGAGATGGCCTTCAGGCTTCAGAATGTATTGGAAGATTTAAGATAAGTAGATTTTTTTCCAATCCTAAAATAAAGTTGAGAACAGAGTATTTTTATAGTGGTATAAAGTTTGTACAGAACAAATTGTGGAATGTCAGCAAGAATTTGGGTGTCTTTCGAAAAGTGCCTAAAATGAATTGTTACCAAGAACACAGCTCACATTTGATAAAGGCTACAAGACATGTCACAGTTAGATATTTTAAATAAATACAGCCCAACTCCTTTCTCGGGATATTGGATTGCAGAGCATGTGACGTTGTACTAGTAAATTAAAATTAAATTCACTGTTTACAAGACAACTCTCAAGGTTACAATGCAGGATTGTTCCTCTTTGTGGTGCATGAAATTATTTTTTAACCTACAAAGATCACTAAACTTATGCTATACTTCTAGAACCAATAGAGCTTTGTGTGTAGTACTAATAAGAGTAATAAAACAGAGACTATGTTTGCAGATTATTTGATTAACTGATTCAGTGTTTTCTTAAAATACAATATCCCTATATTTGATTAATTAATATACTTTTTGCAGGGATAACAACATTGAAAATTTGTTTTTGCTGAAGAA
This sequence comes from Dermatemys mawii, assembly GCA_007922305.1. NCBI lineage: Eukaryota > Metazoa > Chordata > Testudines > Dermatemydidae > Dermatemys > Dermatemys mawii. The sequence continues at coordinate 12,197,850 of ML677380.1, forward strand.
AAACAGGAACTGTGTGATTGATTTAAAGCAACCCAGGTACATTCAAGGCTGCTTTTTGCAGCTACACTGCAACAGTCACTTGTAGCGTATTAATCTTTTTTTTTTTTTTAACTCTATTAATAAAGGATTTTTTCCTACTACCACCAGCTGATCAATATGAACCATTGTTTCCAAAACAATCTACGAAATAGGTACTCACATGACTGAGACCGATGTTTGAGAGACTACTCTGTCCTACCCCGTGTAGCCAATACATTACTCTTCAGGGTCCCTCCCCGCAATCACAAAGCAAATTGTTCATCAGTGAGAGCACAGATCAGTGGTTCTCAGCTCTGGTCCACCACTTGTTCAGGGAAAGCCCCTCACGTGCTGGGCCGGTTTGTTTACCTGCCCCTCACGGGCCGAGGGATGTGCTGTCCGCCGCGTACCCTCTGTTGGCTTGGAGCAGCGAACCGCAGCCAGTGGGAGCCGCGATTGGCCAAACCTGCGGAGGCAGCAGGTAAACAAACCGGCCCGGCACACCATGGGCTTTCCCTGAACCAGCGGTGGACCACAGTTGAGAACCACCGGCACAGACTAAGTGAATGAACATCAGCATGGTATGGGAGATGAAGGTGAAAATTCTCCACAATAAGCGAAGATACTTATTTTCAAGGTTTATTTTTTGGAATTGAGGTTTAACCATCAGGTGAACTAACGCATCTTGGGATTTTATACAAAAGATGATAGTTTCTTCAAGGAGCTAATCAACCGCACACATGCTACTTGAGAGATCTCATGCAGGAGTAACACAATACATGAACCATACTGTTAATTTACGATCTTCCCTAATTTTTTTAACATGTGGAAACGCTATCTGATCCTCAAATGGCCATCTGAAGACTGTTTCTATTTAAGATAGCCAACAGCCAACACACCCCACAGATAAAATGGCAACCGGCGACATGGGAATTTTTATTTATTTTGAGAAATATTTTTGGATTTAATCCTAATTTTGAAAATTATGGTGTATAAATCAGATTTTTAAAAGCACGGACTATACATTTAATCCTCAACAAATTCACCAGCAAACACAGGAAACAGACCTGGAAAATGGAGAGAAAACAATTTCTCCTTTCTTAAACTGCCAAAAGAATATTTATGAGTGGTGCAAAAATGAGCCTGTGTAGTCCAAATGGACAGGTGGTAAAACTGAATATGTACTTGGATAGATCAAAGTGAAAAACCAGACTAACAATGAGCATCAGATGGCATTAACCAAACAGAATTGATCACACACATGGGACAGATGAAAGGGAACCAAGAAAACAACAGTCACAGGAATTGCCAATAATGGGGTCAAGTTAACCAAGCACTGAAATAATCATGAAGCATGTAATGGGGCAGGTCAACAAGATTATAGAAGGTAAGATTTGAGAGTCACATGCAAGGACAAAATGTGGACAGAAGCAATGGAGAAGAATTGTCTGAGAAAACATACAACTGGCATATTATGTCCGGTCACAGCAGTAAAACTAGAATTTCCAAGTTGAAAAAGACTAGTTATTTGCATGACAGCATTAATTCAGCAGCAGGACATCCATGTTTAAATTAATGACAACGAAAGAAAGGGGTTAATGCTGCAAAACACCAAGTGAAAAGAGTGCAAGATGACTGCATTGTCACCCGGGGTCAGGGAGATAACCATGTGTCAATTACACTTATTCTGACAGTGAAGCAGCAGCCCATCCTGAGTGACAATTCCATACAGTTCACAGCATTTCTGGACTGGCAAGATCCTGCTAGATTGCACCTGCTTCATGAAATTTCAACAGGCCACAAGGAAACACACACACAAAAGGAAAACACTGACCATCTGGGTACTGCACCCTTAACACCAAAAACAGCTTTTAATAATGGGAACATTAAGTCAGGAAGTCCGTAGGAGAAAAAATTACAGGGATACTTTAAACAAAATAATTGTTATCTTTTGTATATTAGAGATTTGTCCTCAGCTCCTGCCATCAAGGCCTATGCCTCAAAACCTTAATTTCAAAAAATAAAAATACCAGCCTAATGTTGAGTTCCACTAGCAAATGAGACAGCCTGAGTTGCACAAAGCAACCTTATGGACACTGTCATTCAATGAAAAATGAAATGAGAGAGAAACTGAGACAAACTGTCATCTCAGTATGGAGGCGGATATAGCTTTGTCTAGAAGGATGATGGAGGTCTGAGGGAAGAAAAGTAATTAGTAATGGATATCTGTACACTTTTTTAAATATTCAAAATCAAGCAATTAATTGCAGCTCCAAGTACGTATACTGGTATGACTAAGACATCACTGAAGTTCAGATTTCCGACAAGTATCCACCAGATTCATGCCTAGCCTCTGAGAACCAGTTCAAATTATTAAAAGTAGTTTTCAGCACAAATGCCAGGTCAAAGTTAGGACTACTGGCAGAGCAGTAGATGCTGCTTCACTTCACATCCAAATCTTCAGTTCCTAATTCTACTAGTCTCTGAAAAAGCATCCATACACTTAAGGGAGTGAAGAAGCAAGTTCTGTATTAACAAGACAGCAAAATTATACTGCATCCTAATTTTAAGAATCATGAGGTTCCATTACCCACTTTGTAATGTTGCTTAAGAAATTCACATAACAAGGAACCTTGAAACATTTAATTTGAAGGTAGGAAGAGTACCTGGAATGTCATGCAACTTACGGTCAAAAAGCAACAGATATTGCAAAAGCAACGGAAAGGTTCAGCACTCAGGATTTAATCAATCACTCTCTGAAGCTGTCTGAATGCACTGCTTTGAAGAGCTGGCTATTGCAATGATTTTTCTGCTTAGCAGCTATGGCATGAAAATACAAGTAATGTTAGTTTGTCATGGACAATACCATTTTAGCACCTGCACTGCATATTCTTCTCCCTATCGGATTCATATATGCTCGGATTAATGGGCTTATTTTATACTATACACTGTTAAGAACTGTGACCCACTAATCAAGCTTGTCTAAAAAGATGCTTCATGATATCCACTTGGTTAATCATAATCACGTAGATCCCATGCATGAAGTTCTACGAACTAGGTCAGTAGCTCTCAACCATGAGTATCCGTACCCCTGGGGGCATTCAGAGGTCTTACAGGAGCACATCAAGTCATTTAGACATTTGCCTAGTTTTACAATAGGCTATATAAAAAGACTAGAGAAGTCAGTACAAACTAAAATTTCATATGACTTGCTTACATTGTTCAATGCAAGTACAATATTTATACTCCAATTGATTTAGAATGCTATGATAAAAATAAGAAAGTAATTTTTCAGTAATAGTGTGTCTGATTTTGTAAGTGGCTTTTAAGTGGAGTGAAACTTGGGAGTACACAAGACAAATAAGACTCCTGAAAGGGGTACAGTAGGTCTGGAAAGGTTGAGAACCACATTCAGCTTTCATGCTACAAAGGAAATGACGACAAAATCAGTTAGTACAAGGTTAACCACCTAACAACATTCAAATTCATATTGACCGGGATAAAGGAGGAGGGAGTCACCACCTTGGGTATTTTTCTACACACAAGACTTTTTTTAAAAAAGCACTACTTCTTTTAGCTGACAAAATTAATGTAACAAACCATTAGCATGTATAATTTTCAGTTTCTAATTAGAAAAAAATGTACAACACAGAAGTGTGTTGTTAAAAAAACACACTTAATTTAGACATCATTTCACGAGTATATACCTGCTGTTTAATTACAAAAAAGTTAACCTATCTTTGTTCATAAATAATATTTTTATTATAAATTCCAACAGCTTCAGACAGTGGGTGCGCCACTGTCTAACTTTGTACATTTCACTGTGGTAATTAACTCCATTTTATAAATAAGGAACCTAAGGCAGCAGAGTCTCACAGCAAGTTGCTGACAGAGCTGGGATTAGAAATTCAGAGATTTCTGGCTCCCTAGCCTGTTCTTAATAAACTATTAAGAAACTTAATAAACTGCCTCTCTAGATATTAAAATGAATACTCGACTACTGGTGAGAGCTCATTTGATATTTTTGACAGTTCCTGAGAACAATTAGGACTAAACTAAACACACAAAACACAATAAGCAAAAACTGAAAGGTTGTTGTGTACCAATATGCAAAAGGTAAGTACAGAATTCAGCAGAGAACTTAAATGTTTGCCTTCACGCTGAGCAAAGAGGTTTAACATGCAAATTCAAATACAGCAGCATTTGTCATTGGCATTCTCGCTCATGATATGATCAGGGAGAGCAAAGCAGCAATAAATACTTTGATCACTGATCTATAAATAAAAAGTTACATGTATTTAATATACTGCAATTCAGAATGGAAGATATTTTGCATCTCTTCATTTGGGTTTATATGCACTAGACAAGTACATAACTGCAGGGACATTGGATGCATGTAATTATGACTGCACCATGTGTCCCTACAACAGTCAAACTACAATTTGACAAAATATTGGACCAACTTTTAAGGCAACATTTCTACTTACATATCAAAGTCCTGCCAAGCTACCATTAACTCTGTAGCTGGCAGTCTGGAATCCCTTATGCTAACCATCAATAAGCTCTGCACTAGCAATAGAAGTTGGAAGAACTAAAACTTCTAGTGCTAGAGGTTTAAGACTGTTAAAAATGATGGTTTTTACATGACTAGAAATAATATTTCTATACATGCATGCAGGAGGAAAAGCAGCTCTGTAAACAGGATTCAGAAGGAACACTGGTCTCATTTGGAGTGTTGATATATTTCAAGCAAATCAGAAGTGATTCATTTGGAGTCTTAAAAAGGTAATGCAGAGGGGGAAGAGAAGTTTAAGTACCTCCCTCGTTAGCCAGCCAAACATCATACAAAGATGAAGAGTACAACAAATTAGCCCTACGGGTGGTGAGTTTTAGGGAATACAATGGCATTATAAGGTGGTAATTTTTTCTGGATCCCCCTGTAATCAGACACATGCATGGACAGATCTGACATTAAAGTTTATACCAGATCTTTACATACATAAGAGGGAGGAAGACAGGACAATGAGAAAACTATGAGCAGCCCAGTGACTAATAAAGGTCAAGAGATGACTAGCCTATGAATAGAAAAACACAATGCAAATCTACAAAAAATGTGAAATTAAAGTTAAGTACAAACATCCAGCTTCAGTACAATACTAGAGACAATTCACAAATTAAATTTCTTGTTAGATTGTTGAGAGAGACAGGGGAGATGAGCTATCTTTTATTGGATCCACTTCTGATGGTGGGAAAAAGACAAACTTTTGAGCCCCACAGAGCTAATCTTCAGGTCATTAGTTCTCATTAGTAATTTAAGAATTCTGAGTTTTATAATAGCTCGTTTTCTCTAATTAGATTTGTCAGAAAAGGAAAGATGCTAACAAACAAGTTGGACAAGTATATACTTGCTTTTTTCTCTCTCCTGTCTTCCAACTATTTTCAGAATTTATTTTTGTTTAGATTATTTTTATAACATTTTAGAAAAATGTCCTATAAAGGCCACACAAAGAAACGTCTCTTAGGATACTACAGATAAATTACTCAGGTCTCTGGCAAATTCAATAATTAACTTTTGATCTTCTATTGCATTTATTTAGTATTTTTCGTCCAAAGATCTTTCAAGAGTTCACAAAGTATCCCCATTTTACAGAGTGGTCAACTGAAGCAAACCAGGGTGCACTGAGAATTAGAAACTAAATCTCCTGACTTCTAGCTCCCCATTGTCAGAAAGGCAGGAGGGTGATCAGGTGGCTCCAATCAAAATGAACTATGTATGTGGGATCATTTTATCAACTACTGGGATGAAACATGATGATGTCTCATAGCACACAAGAGCACAAGATCTAAAAAGTGTGCAGTCCAAGAGTCAACGGTGTTCTCTGAAACAGGCATCAGTGACCAGAGACAGCGTGCACACCTGCTGCACAGTTTATAGGTCTTAGAGTGACACTTTCTGGTACTCTTGGAACAGGCTAATGCTTGGCCCAGAATCATCATACTCAAGTGGGCTTCTGCTGTTACAAATTCATAATGGTTTGTTACTACAATCATCTAGCTACCCCAGAGTGAAGCAGACTGAGGGGTCCTAAGAGGGGAAAGGGGTACAGTACAAATTCAGCAAGACAGAAAAAGTTTACTTCCCACTTATCTTTAATCTAAATAATTTTAGCTCATATACTTGATTCCACAGTATGGAATATGTTAAAAGGGTAAAAAAGCCATTGCCACTTGTTTTACTCAAATGTAACAGACATCTTGCTTTTCTACCAAAATAAATTTAACTCACAAAGCAATCAAAAACTTGATCAATTTTCCATCCAATTGTGTCTAAAAAAAATGCATTATGGTGGTAAGATACACAAGCAAAAGCCTTACTAGAACTAGAATCAGATCATGCATAGCATCAGTCAGAGGAGCAAACCAATGGCCTTCTGAAAAATATAGATTTCTAAATAATTAAGTCTTTCAAAAGAGGTTCATCTCCCAAATACAAACAGCACCCTTTCTTTGTGACTGAGAGTTCACAGAGAAAAGAACTGAAAATTTCAGTACAAGGGTATTGACAACAATTTAAAAAACAAAAGCAGCCTCTATTATTATAGTTCCCCCTGTACACTAGAAGTATGTAAGAATTTGTTATGATTTACACAGAAGCTGTTTGGGGACACTGGACACATTATAACAACACCTCTTTCATGGTTCCCAGTCTCAATCCCAGTGTGACAAAAGTTTAGAAATAGACAGTACCAGGTTCCCTGTCAAACAAATGCCATAAGAAAATATCACTGTTTAAGCACTTACAAAATTTGGCACCTGAATCCAGTATGTGGATGGATTTACTGCTTTTTCAGGTTCAGACATATTTAATAAAGAGAGTCTCTACCATTCATAGAGAAACTTTATGCTTATGTAGTGGCTTTTATCCTGAAGGATCCTAAATCAGTTTGAATGCTACATATGTTCACTCACCTACTAATGAAATGCATCCACCTCTAGGACAGTATATCCCTTCTGTGCCAGCAAAATTAATATTTTATCAACTCATGGAGGGCATTTTAATTAGGCAGAATGTACACCTATCAAATTTGAATTTTGCTAAGACATCAGGGTTTATATCCTTACCACTGTGAAAAATGACTGTCTTTCAAGGAGGACCTTTCTTTTATCGCTCTTCCAGTACACAATCAGCAGGTACCTCTACACATCATGCTATGCACAGGTTCAATACGGACTCATGGAGTGACCCCTTCCTCTGAATCAGACCAACAGAGCCAGATGTGTACCCAGAAGCCTGCTGCTGCAAGACAAGCCCAAGGAAGAAAACAACAGAACACCACTGGCCATCACCTACAGTCCTCAGTTAAAGCCTCTCCAACGCATCATCAGTGATCTCCAAGCCATCCTGGACAACAATCCCTCACTTTCACAGGCCTTGAGAGGCAGGCCAGTCCTGGCCTACAGACAACCTGCCAACCTCAAGCATATTCTCACCAGCAACAGCACACCGTGCCATAATAACTCTAACTCAGGAACCAATCCATGCAATAAACCTCGATGCCAACTCTGCCCACACATCTACACCAGCAACACCATCACAGGACCAAACCAGATCAGCCACACCATCACTGGTTCATTCACCTGCACATCTACTAATGTAATATACGCCATTACGTGCCAGCAATGTCCCTCTGCTATGTACATCGGCCAAACTGGACAGTCCCTACGAAAAAGGATAAATGGACATAAATCAGATATCAGGAATGGCAATATTCAAAAACCTGTAGGAGAGCACTTCAACCTCACTGGACACACCATAGAAGATTTAAAGGTCAGCATTTTGCAGCAAAAAAACTTCAAGTCCAGACTGCAAAGAGAGACTGCAGAGCTGCAATTCATTTGCAAATTTGACACAATCAGTTTGGGACTGAATAGAGATTTTGAATGGCTAGCTAACTACAAAAGCAGCTTCTCTTCTCTCGCTATTCACACCTCCAGTTCAACTGCTAGAGGAACACCTCACCCTCCCTGATTAGAGATAACTAGCTGGTTCAGCCTGATTGGACTAACCTTGTTATCTCCCACCTGGTTCTTGCCTACCTATTTATACCTGCCCCTGGATACTTCCACTGCATGCATCCGACGAAGTGGGTATTAGCCCACGAAAGCTTATGCTCTAAAAAAATTTTAGTTAGTCTTTAAGGTGCCACAGGACTCTTTGTCCCTTCCTCTGAGTCCACCACCATTTCCTGCTGAACTCTAGGCTATCCTTAGAAGCCCCTTGTCAAAGTAATGACCAGATTAACATACTGATCTTATTAGGTCTGACAAGATCATGGCCAGAAGGGGGTACTGTTACAGACATAGCACAACAATGCGCACGTAACAAGCAAGCAAAAACTAATTCAGGTAACGCTACCTAAAACCAATGAATGCCCAGTCCACTATGGAACTCAGGAACTTCACAGAACAAAACAAACCAGACAAACATTTTCAAACACATCCAAGTCACCTGAGGCAATACAGACTGTTGGAGTGTAAATGATACTTCAATTCACATTAGATGAGAGGAAAATTCCCATTTTTATTTGTTCATATTAACAGGCATTTGGGTGGTGTCCATCTCCACGCTAGAGGAGCACACAAGTATCAATGGTTTCTAGAAAACTAGGGAAGAGAACATACCACAAAATCTAATGTGAAAGAACTGAAGCTATAGGACATTCATGGTATTTTAGATTGTAAACTCCTATGGGCAGTGACAATATTTTCTGTGTCTTGAACAATACCAAGCCTAGAATTGCCACTTTAATAATGATACAGATGTCTCACTATAGCCCACTTCATCAGGTGCATAGAAAGGAAGAGAAGTAAGATGTATTTATATACACCTTATTTCTGTTCCATTCTATGCATTCGATGAAGTGGGCTACAGCCCACGAAAGCTTATGCTGAAATAAACTGGTTAGTCTCTAAGGTGCCACAAGTATTTGTCGTTTTATTTATACAGACTAATAACCTTGTTAAGCAACCCTCAGTCACAAGCTGTGGAAGCAGAATAAATTAGCAATTTACCTCAGCTGACTACAGTACATTTTAAGTTTAGTGAAGTTTTGAATACACATTTGAAAAACCATTCCTATTCTGGGAATAAGCTGATAATCCTCCTCTCCCCACACAAAATTTGTACCTTGTCCCCTGCCAACAACAGTTCATGTCACTCTTTCCATTAAACATATGGAAAGAAAATGTAAAACTAAATACAGAGCCAGACTGTTTTAATATTCTAACATGAAAGGACTGCCAAATGCACCTCACACCAGCAAAAAACCCCAGAAACAAATGCCCCAATTCAGAAACAAAAACAGTGGAAGCAGTATCCTCTAATACGGATTACCTAAAATCCTCCATCAAGTAAAATTTAATCCACGCTCCTTATTACCAATGAATGGCTGAGATATTGTATTTGAACCACAGCTACAACGTGTGTGTCTACTTTGTGTATGTGCCACATTCTTTAAAAAGGTTCTTTACAATTCAAAAAAGTAGCAAAAGAATGAAAAAATCCATTATTGAAGTTGATGAGCGCTAGCAAGTGACTTTATTTATCAAGAGAGAGCAAAGGCGGATGTTAGAAAGCTCAGTTTGTTTTACCATTATGCCTGCTGCCATTAGAGTATACGAGAGAAACGGCGCACACAAGCACCGAAAACTATCACTAACTATTGTATGCAACAATGTAATCTCGTATTAAGAACGAGATCCCTATTCTTCCCCAAGCAATGTCCAGGGACAAAACCCCACTAAGAATCCCAGCATCCTTTCCTCCCCAGAAGCTGGGTTAGCGTAATGCTTCCAATCGAAGCACTGCCCCTGAACCAGGATGGTGAGCCTCCCTTAGCATTTCAAGTCAGCATCTAGCTAACAGGTTTAGTCTTCTGATTAGCACATCACATACGTTTTTCATGCCCCGACTATAATCACTGTATTGTGATGCTGTATCAATTTGCCATGACAATGCAATGTCATCATATAGATGTGACTTCACAATGCACACAACCCTGGAGCATCGTACACTGATTCTTTCCAGCTCTGTGGTGCTGTTAGATGGTAAGGTGGCTCTTAAGAGCAGTATTCAGCCTTTAGGTTTAGAATTTAGGTTAGTAGTGGTATCTCAAGTGCAACCAACCACTCCTTTAGAAAGAACCATGATTTCTGCCCAGATCAAATCTGTTTTTCTCTGCCCAGATAAACAGTGTTTCTTTTGCAAGGTTCCACCATTTATTGGCCTGCAGTGTAAACAGTTCTCACTATGATAACTGAAACCATTTTAATGCAAATGATATGCCCATCAAGAGGCATTAAGCAAGCCTCACAACAAGCCTCACAACAGAAATCCCACAGTTGGGTTAGTTTATAAGCAGGAAATCAGTTACAGGTAACAAACGTGTACCATATACTCCAGACACCTATTTCAATACAGTACAGCTTCATACATGCCTTTTGTTCTTTTCTCAACACCTCCAACAACAGAGTTCGGCTCACAAATAGAGGAATGCAAGGTGCCAAGGTTCCACCCTCGGAGGCCATGAAAAAAAGACGTCTACTCTGAGATGGAGTAAATTAGGATTTCAAACTTAAATTCATCCATGCAAAATACTTCAGCCAGAGAGGCTTGGGTTCATCTTGATTACAGAAATACAATGTAATCCTCATAAGAGCCATGCATTTTGAAACAATCCCACCTAAGTAATACTATTCAGTTCATAGTTCTAACAAAAAGCCCTTCTTCACTAATACCATCAGTGAACCAGATTGCCAGAAAAAAGCCAGAGAAGGTGGATAATATAAAGTAATACCCATGCTACCATCTCATGCTGTTTATGTTATGTTCACCATTAGCATTAACACAATGTGAGCTTCCTAAATCCAACATTATATATATTCTCTCACAGAGACCCAAGGCACAAAACGCAGAGCTTAGTTTAAATTCTGAATTCACACCAAATTCTCCAGAGATCTGAAATATTTTCTTTGGACTCATCTTTATTTTTATATATATAAAATGCAGTTTCTACTGGTGGCTTCATTATAACACCAACCTTGTTACAAAAAACACTACAAGCGAACGCAAGTTTTCTCAGTCCTGATCATCTGGATCTGTTTTATCTGAAATTTGTGCTTTGTACTGCATTGCTGAAGTTTGTGTTTTTTAATGAAATCCCAATTTTATGACAACTTTGGCTGTTCCAAGACATTAATACCATCAGGGTTTAATGCCCTTTGCAAAAACAGAATGCATTGGAAGAAATCACTTTTCTCAGAATGTGCTCTAACAACATTCCAGACAACGAATATACGGAGAAGAGAAACAAGCTTATTTCCTTATGCCTAAAATGGTGAAGTTGCGACATCCTCGCAGAAGTTAGTATTTAATGAGTAATAAAAAGAAAACAAATGGGAATCTTAATGTAACTGTTCCTTACACAAACACTGTGCTATGATGAAGCAGAACCATCTTCCCCTTCAGCACAGCAATCAGAAGGGAAACTTAAAGAATCATGCTTTATATGTAGACTACTCTTGACTAACCAGGTCTTGGCAGGAGCTGTGGCGTGTAATCTGGAGTGTAACTCCCTCGTCAGCATTGTATCAAAGACAGTAAAAATAAACAGCTTCCATTAGACCCTGAGAACTCAAGCGCTTCTCTAACCAAGTGTCTCCAACTCTTGTCCCTGGATTTTCGGTTTAACCCCCCTTCCAGACACACAAACCCCCAAAGCAGGCACCTTCACACCAGAACCGGTCTTTCCTGAGCAAAGGGGGGGGGGGGGTAGATTCCTCCTCACCTCCCAGACGGGGAGCGGACAGGTCTGTTCCGGGTTTCCACTTCCCTAAATCACAGCCTGGGTTAGGGCAGGGAGCTTAGGGGTTCCTCCCACACCCCAAGCAGGGCTCCTCTCCCTTCCCCCCCCCCAAGTTCAGGAACCACCTCCCTTCTCATGGCCCCAGAGGCGGCTTCCCGGCCCCCGTTAGATACATGGGGGGGGGGGGCGATAGAGAGAACCGATCCGCTCCCCCACCCCCTCCACACATAGATTGGGGGGGCTACCCCCTCCCCCTCTATACAGTTGGGGGGCACCATTGGGGGGGGGAAACCGCTCCGCAGCCCCGGGGGCTTCTCCCGCGCGTGCGGGCCGGCGCCCCCGCCTTCCCCCACGGGCTGTCGGGCCCCGCCATGCCCCGGCCGGGGGTGGGCTCGCCCCGCTTCCCCACGTCCCGGGGCGGCGCTCCGCCCCCCGGCGGGACTCACCTCCCCGCCGCCGCCGCTGCCTCGCTCTCTCCAGGGCCCGAGTACAGGCAGGAGCCGGGGCCCTTCCCCCTGGCTCCGCAGCCGCGCTGCCCAACCCCGCCCCCCTCAGAGCAGCGGGCACCGGGAGCCCGAGCCGACCTCGGCCGCCGCCATCTTCACTCCGCTCGGCAGCATCGCAGCCACCAGCGCTCCACTCCAGGCGGGAGGGGGAGCGCAGCGCGCAAGCGCGCGCCGGAAGGTCACGTGACAAGGGAGCAACGAGAATCGTGTTCAGGTCACGTGAGAGGAGGGAACGGGAACGGCGCCATACTGAGAAGGTCACGCAAAGGTGACCAGTCTGGGAGCCATATTGGGGAGGTTCCACAGCTGGGAAACAGCCCTGGAGGAAGGTTTAACCAAACCGGGCACCATATTGGGAAGGACAGTGGCAGGGAGAAAACGAGTAGCCATAAAGGGCAGTCGCAGCAGGGACACAAATGAGTCAGGGCAGGCGCCATGATTGGAAGGTCAACGAAGACGGGTGGGCGTAACGCCATATTGGGAAGGGCAGTTTTCGCACTGGAAGGGGTGCTGTCATGTTGAGAAAGGCAAATGTATGTAGACAGAGGATGAGGGCAAAGAAGAGGCGCCATACTGGAACGGTCACTGACGAGGGCGAATGCGGCCACCATATAGGGAAGGGCACTCGAAACGGAGCGTGACGGGATGGGCGCCATCTTGGAAAGGGCAGTTATGGAGGGAGCGCCAATGCTGGGCGCCATGTTTGGAAGGTCATTTGCAGACTAGGGAACGTGCCATTGCAGGCCCTGTTCCCCAGCCCTTTGCACCCTACTCTGGGTGCATCCTTTAGCCGAGGTCTTGACCAACTCAGCCGAGTCCTGCCTACACTTCAGAAACCCTGTACCCAAGAGCCATGCAGGGCCTTCCCCCCAGCCCTCCTGGGTGCAGAGCAGGTAAAAGAAAAGGTGTGAGGTTTGCTCCAACTGCCTCTTACCCACAAACAAACACCCCAGCAACTGTTGCTAACAAGGAGTCCCCTTCAGGCAGAGACCAGGAAACCACCCAAAGGGCCAGAGGCTGGACAGGATCCCAAGTGAAAATAGGTGAGAATGGGAACATTCGGGCCACCTAAATTCCAGCAGTCACTGCTACATCTGCTATAACATGGGAGGGAGGGAAAGAAAGTGTTAAGATTGGTCTTGAAATGTCGATTGTGGATCTTCATATATTTTTTCCTAATGCCAATATATTTCCCGTAAGGATATCTACAGCATTTTTCATTTATACTTTAACCCTTAAACTCAACGGTATCCAGTATGTTTGCCACTAGCCACATGTGGCTAATAGGCTATTGAATTGTGGCTAATGCTTGTGGCTTTTTTACAATGTGGCTTAATGTGGCCTTTTTATAATGTGACTAATAAGAAAAATTCAAAACCACAAGTGTGGCTAGCATCAAACTTCTATTGGACACCGCTGCCTTCGATTTTATTAATGGCAAATGGTAGAGCTGCAGATCACCTGATCCTGTTCTTGATCCACCTACATAGCTCTTATGGATGGTTGCTAAGAGAAACTCTGTGGACCTGTGTTCTATAACTCTGAGGCACAGAAGTAGCAGAATGGGATTGTGGGGAGAGGGGGCTAGCACCTTGCAATGGAAATATAGCAGGCCTGGTCTGTGTTTCCACCCCAGGTGTCATTCCCTGTCAACTGTGTGAACATGGTGTGGGAGGGGCAGTGGTAAAAGCGGGACCTGGGAGGGGCCTAGAGCATCCACCACAGCACACAGGATCTGGCTGGAGCACAGACAGGAATCCTCCCACCACCAAGTCCCCTCGCTGCCCATGCAGAGCACCCACCCCACTCCTCCTCCTCCTCCTCCTCTCTGTGACTCTCCAATCTTCCCTCTGCCCCAGACTCCCCTTACTCCCCATGCACCGCCATTCTGCCCCCTTCACTCAAAGGTAGTTTCCACTCACTGCCTCTACTGAGGCACACGCCTGCAGAGGTGAGGGCCAGGACTTGCCTACGGGTATCAATACACTTCTCTAACCCCAAATATTTATGTGCATAGTCTTTAGTATATAAAATATTATGGGGATGAGTCTTAGAGTAAAGTATTTCAAAACATCTACGTGACTTGGGAGCCTGGGTCTCCTTTTCCCAGTGCCTAAGTCACTTGGGTGTTTTTGAACATTTTACCCTCACTCACTAGAACACATTTTACTGTATGTGCTGGACATAGGCATTGCATAGGGACGCTCCCCTCCTTCATCCCTCCCAAGGGATCAGGGGGATGCAAAGGCAAAAAGGAGGGCTGGGGGCCCCTCCAACATAACACTGGTGGAAGCCGCTGAGGTCCTAAATCTGGGCCTGTATGCAAGAAACAGAGCAGCTCCCCTGGACATTCTCATCGGTGCTGGGGTCTTTTTTAAAAACATCCTTGGGACATTTCAGTTCCTTCTGGAAAGACCCAGAAGCTGCCTAATGTTGCCCTTGGAGATCAGCACCTCTACAAACGCTGCACTCTTCCCCCTTACTGCACGCAATGCATTTCCCGTGCTTTCTGTCCTAGAAGCTCTTGGGTCAGGCTGACCTTTATATACAAATACCCGTGTGGACAGCTGGACGTCTCTCAGTCCTGCTGTGGCTCACAGAAGGCTTTGTTTCAACACCTGGCATCATACTGCTGAATTAAATTCTGCCCTAAAGATGCAGAGGTTTTTGCACTGAAATATCTTTTCCTTCCAGAGACTGGATGTTTTGTTGGCGTAACCTTCCAGAGGGGAAAATGACTGTACTGGCCACCTCTGAGAGCGCGCAGAGAGAGTGAGACTGCATATTTAGCTGTGTGGGGCGGGGGCTGCTAAAAGGGGGTGTTGGACTGGACAAGAAATCAAAAAAATAAGTGTAGAACCGAACCATGTTCAGGGGGCTTTTCGGTGGAGTTATAGGATGCTCGTCGCCATCTGCTGGTACATTGCAGTAATTGCATTCTGTCGCTTTTCATCCGGTTTTTGCGGGGAGTGGAGGAGATGTTCCCAGAGGTGAAAAGGAGGTTTTTGTAGATGGCCAAGTTGAGGTACTGTTCCAGTAAGAATGGTTGCTTTGCAACGCTGCTGGGGGCATTATTATGTTGCATAATTAAGTGTTGGGACCTCTACAGTCCTTGCATCGGGAGTCTATTTATGATGTAAATCTAAATAAATACTGTAGAATACAAATACAGCTAATGAGTTGCCCTGCAGTCACAGTCCACAGTAACAAATAAGGTGAGGAAAAGTGCCTGGCATTTACTTTGGGGAGCTCCTGCAAAGGGGAATGGGCCACGTTCATCCCTAGTGTAACTTGACTGATTTAAGGGGAGTTGCACTAGAGATTATTTCAGACCAATATGTCTAATCTGCATAACAGACATTCAGGTGAGTCCAGTGAAATAACAGCAGGAGGCACAGAAGGGCCTTCAAATTGAGTTCTGTCCTCTGCTCTTACAGCAGACTGTCTGTTGTATGTAACACCAGCCTTCATAGAGCATCACTGAGAGCCCAGAGCTGGGAGAAGGTTGAGTGACCAACCCCCCTTTGACTTCACTGGGAGCTGAAGACATTCAGCACCTTGACAAGATGAGGCCAGTCCCTAAACTCCTTCACGCCCCTCTCCCCACACTCCAACCCAGTGACATATCCCAGAGTGCAGGTTTGTTGCCACTGTTTGAATTAATTAATTTTAAACCACTGTTCAAAGGGCTCGTTTGAAACCTTGCCACCACTATAGCGTTGTCAGAGGGAAGCAGAGTAAAGAGAGACTCCCTGGATTTAACAGGTTATCTGCCCGGGAACCTGAAGGATTAATGGTTTGTAGAATGTTACAGCGTGATGACTGCCCTCTTGGCTAACACAGTGGGACTGAACTGCAGACCATCCTCTAGAGTTCAAAGCAGGAGTGACGATAGCTGGATTTCAAGCTCGACAGTTGAGGACTGCGACAATTCAGATTAGGTGTGTGGAGCAGCACAGAGGAGGACCGAGAACATTAGGCTGAAACGGACGCCCTGGGTCATCACGGACAACTTCACCATATAATCCCTGTAACACGTACTCATCAGTGGGTTACACCACCCTTTCCAAAATACCATAGAACTGTGTGGCACCGGAGACTCTTTCAAATGCAATCTGTATTCTCCACCAAAGAACAGCAGTAGCTGCCACTGAAAGCAATGAGAATTATGCCTGTTCTACAGCAGGGACAGAGAATCGAGCCCTTTGTGGCTTTAAAAAATTGGTCTCTACAACTGATATGGGCATCTTTTCCCCCCATATTTTTGCTCCAGAATTTTGGCTGTTGTTCAAACTCAAAGGAGAGCGGATCCTCTGAACTCAAGTCAAATTGCACCTTCCAAGCAAAGGCCTCAAAGTACTGTACATACATAATTAAGCTTCCCAACACCCCTGCAAGGCAGATAAGCAGTGAAGAACCTGATCCAAAGCCTATTTAAGTCAATGAGAGCTTTGGGCGTCTCTCAGTTTGCTTCAATTGTGCTCCTGTAGAAAGAGTGCATGTGCTTGATTATCCCCGGATGTTTGAAGAGTTCTTACAGATAGAGGTGCAGCCTGGCAACACTAGGTCACTAGGTCTCTGACCTGTACTGACTGGCTATTTATCACTGAAAATAGGAAATATATTGCCCTATGAACACCATCTGTGCTGAGACCTGGGTATTTGAGATTAAAGGGGGTGAAATCTCTCCCCATCTCATACTGCTGCAGTTGGGATGAGCAAAAATGCAGCCTCTTACATATAAGAGAGCAGGGCATTTTCCAAGAGGAACCTTCACCCATGGCAAGAAGGAGCCTGACGATGTTCACTTTCAGGGAAGGTTGCAAAGCCTTTCTTTATCCAGTCCTTTTGCGAAGGGATGGAAGCTAGCAGTCTGTGATAAGAAGGATGTAGTGGTACTCACCCTGGGTTACCCAATGTGCCAGGGCAGGATGTTGCCACTATCTTCAGCTCTAGCACCTCCGGCCTCAGACCTCCAGCCAAGTTCAGGCCCTGACTGGAAGCAAGTCCGAGCAAAACTGAATTCTTCTGCCCTTATCAGCTTACAAACCTTATCTTGCCTTACCTTGTGGGTAAGGAATGGTGTCCCTAGCCTCTGTTTGTCAGAGGGGGGTGATGGATGGCAGGAGAGAGATCACTTGATCTTTACCTGCTAGGTTCACTCGCTCTGGGGCACGTGGCATTGGCCACTGTCAGTAGACAGGATACTGGGCTGGATGGACTTTCAGTCTGACTCAGTACTGCCATTCTTATGTTATCTCAGGGCTCCCTTTCACAAGGGCTTGCTCTGCCTCCTAGGAACTTCCCTCCATAGGAGAGTCCTGCCCTCTCTGGGTCTCACCTGGATCTCACCCCTTTTTTTTCAGTGGCTAGTCCTGTCCCTATAACTTTGCTCAGTCTACCTGTCCTAAACCTTCCTCAGAGGAGGAGAACAAACTCCCTCAGCTGAGCTTCCCTCAGGCTACTTAGCAGCCCTAGCTCTCTCTCTTCTGGCTAAGAGGCCATTAGTTAATCAGGTACAGCATGTCACTAACTGGAGTTTTATCCCTTACTTTGCAGCTGATGGCAGGATTGATTGGGTTGATTTAATCTTCAGTTAATAATTTTTTGAGTTTGAGGTGAGGAGCAGCTGTCGGTTCAATCTCTTTCATATGGCTAATTAATTGATGACCAAGGCACATAGGCCCATATTTTTATATGCTTAATACCATTCAAAATCTGAGCTTTAGAGAATAGGGCAGGGCTTTGTGTGGACGCTAAGAGGAATTAGATAACTAACTGGGATTTTTATTGTATCGGTGTCCGTCCCAGGATATTAGAGACAAGGTGGAGGAGGTCACATCTTTTAAAGCTGGTTCAATAAAAGACAAGACCTCACCCACCTTGTCTCTCTAAGAGTTACTACTAGCCAACAAACGCTAGGAGAAGTAGAAGGTAAGGCTGTAGCAGGACACGCTCCCTCCACTCAAAACTTTCTGAATCAGTATCCCTTCCATGCCATCAAATGTCACTTCAGCCACGAACAAGGCACCACGTAAGTACTGACCTTGCTGTGTCTCTATAACTTCCCTGGTTTATGAGGATATGTTGTTAGCCCATCACTGAAGCCCAGTGCTGCTTTTCATCTGCTGGCTGACCTCTCTGGCATGGGGAGTCCTCCCAGGAATTCAAACTCCTGCTAGCACAGTTCTGAATGTTACTGGAACACACACAAGCCTGCCCACCGCATCAAGGGGCCTTCCCCAGGGATCGGCCCCAAACCTTGCAAGAATGGAAGTGAGCGAAGAGGAAAGACTTGTGCCTTTGTGCCCACTTTCACTTTGAGTACAACACGATCGATAACATGCTCCAGCACTCCATCGGGCTTTCCCATCTATCACCAACAGATATCCAAAAGCACCACCTCCACCAGCTCCCTGTAACACAAAACCTTCACAGTGACTTCATATGCTTTTATATCCCTTAGATCCACAGATCAGCACAGCTGGCTGTACTGCAGTCCATGCACTTAGGAAGCTATTGTGCTTTACCGTTGCTGAAGTTTTGCTGGAGAGTGCAATTTTTTTGTTCTTGATTCCTATTCCTGGTGGGGTCAGTGCACACTCCTTTGCCATTTGAGCTAATGGCATAACTGTTAGCAGAAGTAGGTTGTCATCCTCTATGGGGACCGGCAGTAGAGAGCGATGGAACAATTTGCTAGTGTGTCTCAGAAGTAGTTGTGGACAGCAGATGAATGGTGAGACTCCAGACTCTTGGGCTCCATTCTAGGCTCTAGAGAGGAGTGCATTCTAGTGGGCACAGATTCTTCTGCCCATTCCCCACAAGCCTGATCCTTTCTGCCCCATCCCATTCAACTTGTCCCAGTTCTGTCTCTTCCTCACCCCTAGCTAGCTCCTGGTCCCGGTCCCAGTCTCTTCACCAAGCCAGTGTTCATGGACTGGCTGCCTGTGGCTGGGGGGTGAGGACGGGACAGGTGCATTCATGAGCCAGATGGCTTGGGGTAGGGGTGCGGGAGAACGGACACACAGGTGTGTTCCTAGGCCGGCTGCCCGCAGCCTGAGCGTCCACACCCCCACCTTACTCAGCCATGCGGCTAGCATCTGTGCACTGCGCATGTCCGCGGGGCGGGAGGGAGGGGATGGCGGGCAGTAGTGCGCACGTGCAGAAAGGGGCCGAGGTAGGCTCGCAGCGCGCATGTGCCGAGGCAGCGGCCGCGGGAGCCCCGATCGCTTGCGCGGGCAGTGCGCATGCGCGCGGGAGCGGGCTGGCCTGGCGGCGGCGGAGGAGAATTAAAATGGAAGATGAGGAGGTCGCTGAGAGCTGGGAGGAGGCGGCCGATAGCGGGGTGAGGAAGGGCCCGGCCTCGGGCCCGGCCGCGCGCGGAGAGGGGGGCGGGCTGGGCAGCGCGGCCTGGCCATGGGGTCCCGTTTCGGTGGGCTCAGCCGGGCGGCGGCGAAGAGCCCGGGCCCCTGAGCGCCTGCTAGGCCTCTTAAAGGGGCCGCGTCCTCATTCCTGGTGGGGCCCCCCGCTCTGAGCCTCTGTCCCCGTCCGGCCCGTCGGGGTAGGCAGCTGGTGGCCCACGTGTCTACTGGGGGGTGCGTGGGCCAAGGGACTAGGCTTGTGTCTCTTGTGGGCTGGGCCCTCTTGGGAGGCTGTGGTGGGTCAGGGGCCTGGGGCTGGCCCGGGTTTGGACTCGCACGTGCCTCTATCTGCGTTTTAAACCTCATCACTTCCCCCCCACCCCCACCCCCCAGCGCGCGCACACATTCCAAAGACGTGTGTGGATTACGTGGCTCTGAATCGGGGCCCCTGGGCGTGATCTTCATCCCATGCCGAATAACAACAAAAGTTCTGGCTGCGGCTCAGGGTCGGGATTCCTCCCTCCAAAGGTCGCGTGAAACAAAGCAACCGTAGGGAAGGTGCTGAAGGTTTTGCAGATAACTCGCTCGCTCCCGTGAAAGAGTCGAATGAAATCTTGCTTTAGAGAGACGCAGTGATACTTACACAGCGTGGTGATGTGGGTGGGTTCTGGCTCCTCACTTGCTGCAGGTGATGTGGCTGGCAAGGGAGCCGGTGCTTGATTCTCTCAAATGTGCGAAATTCGTTAAGTAAAGATCTGGTATCTCTAACCAGAGGCTGACAAGAAGCAGGCTTCCTCTCTATACTTTTTTTTTTTTTTTTTTTAAGACAAGTATGTGCCCGGTTTTAGTATTACCGAGTATTCCCTTTGATGTTTGAAGTGAAACAAGTCACCCATTTACTGATCTGGCTACTGAAAGATCAAAACTTACATTTCTATAGTGCCTTTCATTCTGAAGAATCCCAGTTTTACATGCAGCACCACTGACATGCGGTCATCATTTGGGTAGTAGTGGTAGTACAGGCGGAGAACCAGTATGGTGCACACAGCTGCATGGTGAGGGAAGGGGAATTGTCAGTGACATGGAGGTGGAGGAGGGAGTCACTGTTCTTGTGAGAAGTGCACTAGCATCTTCAATTTTCAGAGAGTGGACGAGCTAAATAACAACAGTAATCTCTTAAACTGAGAAGATAGTTTGGTCTTGGACAATTTCTCCCTACTTCCTTGTTTACACCAATTAGTTTATTTCTTGCTATCATTATTTGGGTAAAACTGTTTTTTTTCCCCCTCTGTTAAAGGATATAGGGTTGCAATTTGTTTAAAAGACATGAAGCTAAATAAGCCAGGAGTGGAGTGATAGTGTTTGCCAGTGAAGCTATTTCGCAGTCTGTCAATGCTGTGATGATCATTATTGCTACTAGAATTTGTCTAGATCATTGGTGTTAATTCCCTCTCATTAAAATGTTCCACGAAGATACATAACTTCATCTGGCAGGCTGTTGATGGTGATTCTGTCCCAGACCAATTGAAGGAATGTGTCAGAGGAGTAGCTGTGTTAGTCTGGATCTGCAAAAGCGACAAAGAGTGCTGTGTCATCTTCTAGACCAGGGATCAGCAACCTTTTAGAAGGGGTGTACCAAGTCTTCATTTATTCACTCTAATTTAAGGTTTCATGTGCCAGTAATATATGTTAACATTTTTAGAAGGTCTCTTTCTATAAGTCTATATTATACAACTGAACTATTGTTCTATGTAAAGTAAATCAGGTTTTTAAAATGTTTAAGAAGCTTCATTTAAAATTAAATTAAAATGCAAAGCCCCTAGACTAGTGGCCAGGACCTGTGTAGTATGAGTGCCACTGAAAATCAGCTTGCGTGCTGCCTTCAGCACCCGTGCCATAGGTTGCTTACCCATGCCATAGGTTGCCTACGTCGGACGAAGTGGGTATTCACCTATGAAAGCTTATGCTCTAATACATCTGTGAGCCTATAAGGTGCCACAAGACTCTGTTGCTTTTGAAGGAATGTAGGAATTCTAGGCTTCACCTACACTTTCCCTTGTCTCCCCACCCCACCCCACCCTACCCTACACCCTTGGTAGTTGTCTCTAAACTACTCTTACAGGAAAATCTCATCTCTAGTGCTGGTCCTCCTTAAAGTGCTTTCCCAGCAGGCCCAACGGGGGAAACTACTGTAATCCTCCGAGCAGTAGCACCCATGCTGCTCAATGAAGAGCAAACTGACCACATGGTCCTAACTCTTCCTACTCCCAGCTGCTTCTACATTTGTCCAGTCTCTTGATGCCTGTAACAGCAGTTGGAAGAAGGAGCAAACCTAGCTACCTCCCATAGAGGCTGCTGCTACATAGGAGAGGAAACAGGAGCTACCCTGAAGTTGGAGATGCCAGCCACCAGCTGGAGACTCTAGGAGCTGACAGTGAGACCAGGGCCACCAGTGGTGCCACGAGAAAAGAGAACCGGGAAGCATACAGGGAGTGGTGGGGGAGATGAGATGGTAAAAGCAGACAGTGTGACTCTTCACAAAGGATAAAACACTTGCCATTCTAAAGACATCTATAGTTTGACACGCTTATTCTTCATGTAAACTGCTGTGACTGCTACAAGGCTATAAAATTTGAGAACTGCCTTAGTGGAATCACTGGGCTACTAGAACCATGAGGGAACAGCTATGTGCAAGAGCCCACAAACTGACCTGATCATCTGTTGCTGATAGGTCATTGTTTCTCCTCTCTCTCTCCTTCACCTATACTTTGTTCGGCGTAGAGCATCCCCAATGACTACGACATGCAGAGCTTACCCAGTGGAGTACAACTGCTTGTCAATTTCCATCTGGAGAAGCACTATGGGCAGGTGAAGCAACACAGGTTAAGTACTTAACTATTGGTAGTTAATATTCTACCATGGCATGTAAGACGGGTGGGTTTGGAAAAATGTGTAAGCCATTCAATAAATGGTATTCCTTTAAAATGTATGTGTAAATATTAAAATATCTCAGCTCTTTAAATAGGTACTCTTGAGTAGTTTAGGCCTGAAATTTGGGCTTAGTTTTTAAAAAAACACACTTTTTTTTATTTAAAATAAAAACCCTGAAAAATAATAGAAATCTTTTTTCTATTGTGGGTTTTAAGACTTCATATGCAAAGTTTAACTTGAATTTATCCATGCCTCTACAGTATACTTAGTGCAACATTACAGCATTTCTCTTAG
Organism: Dermatemys mawii; assembly: GCA_007922305.1. Taxonomy (NCBI): domain Eukaryota; kingdom Metazoa; phylum Chordata; order Testudines; family Dermatemydidae; genus Dermatemys; species Dermatemys mawii. The sequence goes on from ML677380.1 coordinate 12,220,824, forward strand.
TGCATGAGAGCTAGATAGTTAAATTGATTATTCTAATCATTTGTGAAGATGAATATGGTGCAAAAAATAGAACATACTGTGAAAAGTACATGTCTTTTTAAACATATGATCAGTGTAAGGTATTAGTAACCAGCAAAAAAAAAATAAACATGACTTTTAATTTGATAGTGTCCCTATGGGCAATTTTATGAATACCTGTTAATTATACCTTTTATGACAGATTGACTCATTAGTTGGTACTCTGAGTTGGCCTTTCCCTCTCCATTGGGCAATATAGAACTTGTAAATTTATTTGCATTTATATTTTATTTTTATCTCCTAAGTAGTAATAAATATGTGTGCGGAAAATGACCTATGAAGGATTCTTAAAGAATTGGACTTCTGTATTCCCATTTGCTGCAGCTTGTCCCGAAAGTTGTCTTGTCTGAAATTCTTAAAATGTCAGGGATGTTCATGATTCCTCAATTCGCTGGAGGAATTCCTAGATGTCTGAAAACATGTATTGTGTGCTCTCACACCTGAATTGAAAGAATGAGTTGGTGAAACTTCAAAAAGTTGTTCATTGCCCAGGTGTCAGAGTTTCAAACGTGCTGACTGGAAACGGCCTTTCCCTCTCAATTCCTGTGATGTCCTGTCATCAGAAGGTATGTCCGCACCGTAGTGCGTAGACATGCCCAAAGTAGCTTTAGTCTTGGGCACCAACGGCAATGAAGCTGCAGCAGCGTTGGGCTAACTGCCCTAGTACAGGCCTGCCGGGGAGCCTGGGCACGTGCTCAAGTGGCTAGCCCGTGCTGCTGTGTCTTCACTGGTATTGGTACCTTAGCTAGATAGATTAAAGCTAGCTTTGGTGTGTCTACATGTGCTGCAATCATACTGCCAATGGCAGTGTAAATATATCCAGAGTTTTCCAGGGCAGACAAGACTTCAATTTCTTATGTAAAAGAACATCAAAAATGTTAAATCAATAAATCCATGAAACAAATTTTTTAAGCCAATCAGGCATAAATCCAACTCCTCTCTTTGGTGGTCACTTTTAAACTAATTAAAATCAAGAAACTGAGAATTAAAAGATCAATTTAAATCTCGATTCTGAATCTTGTTGCAAGTAATGCCTAAGATGACTATAACAGAGCGCCTGGAGGAAACCTGTTTTTCAGTTGGTTTACTTTGTGCATTTCTGTCTAAGGCTCCCATTCATATAGTATCTGAACAATCACAATGTTTAATGTAGTTATCCTCACAACATACCCAGGAGGTAAGGAAAATACTGCTTGTTCCCAGTTTACAGATGGGGAAACTGAGCCATAGAGGACGTAGTGACTTGTCTGTGGCAGAGCAGGGAATCAAACACACATCCCCCCTAAGTCCAGGCCAAGCATCCTAACCACTACAACATAACTTAAGTTTCCTGTTTGTGAGAGTCCCTCTACAGCTATAGGGAGTAATATTTTTTTAAAAGTAATTGTAAAACAACAAAAATTGGCTGACGGCCTAAAGGTAGTTGTAGCACTTAGAACTGTTTTTAACCCATTTTTTAAACTGAGTAGACTTCAAGCTGGACACTGCTTCAAAGCTAGAATGTCCGCCTGATAAGTGTGTGGGGAGTATGGAGAAAAGGGGTCATTTTGGAGCCAATGGTATGTCAGCTTGAGCTCTAATTTGCCTGCTTTATGTTGGTTTGATCAACTCTTAATCAGTGGTATTTTGTGAATCATACACTACATCAGTGCCTCAAGACAGAAATAGATTTGCATTGATACAGTGTTAGCTTGTTTTCACACAGCCAGAAGTCTTCCAGAGTATACTGTTCGTTTACTAATCTGAGTGAAGGTAACTGCAGCTGTAAGTTGGGTCTGACTAATAGTTATTTATAAAATCCTGATGATCTCTTTGGCTGTCTTCTTTGAAGACCAGTACAGCACCAACTGTGTTCCTCCAGCTTCAGAGTTCATGGGCTAAATACTCTGACATGCTGTATGGAATTTAACCTTTCATTTTTTGCTCTTCAGTACAATGTTGGTGTTTAAAAGTACAGGACTGAAGGAAAACCTGCATGTCTATAAAAATAATCTACGCATAAATTTTAGTTATGATACATGGTATATCAGTCATACAGTTTAGCCTCTTTTATTAGAAAATGCCACCATTACTTGAACTTGGTAAGAAGGGAAAGCTGCCATTGCTTATGGGCTGGAAGGAGTTTGCTTATAAACAGAAACACACTCACGCCGAGATGTTATTGACAATAGTATTCTTCACCACTTTAGCAGTCAATGTAATTCTGATCTCTATGTAAAACGGACTCTGTACTGTAAGCCAAATTCCAATTAGTTGGTACACATCTGTAGTGGAGCGACTGATTCCAGTTTGTTTAAAAAAGTGTAGCTATTGAGTCTTTATGTAAAAGACAGGAACGTTAATGTAATCCTTTCAGTAAGTCTTACCAACAGCCATTTCCAGTCCTGCTGTGCTGCTTTTTTCGAAAGGTGCTATGTCACTATGACCTGCAAAGAAACTGATGATAACCTAAGCATAGTTTGTTGTTCTTTGGACACTTGTTTCCATTCTCAAACTCTGGCTTCAAATTTAGCAACTTAATAAGCTGACTTATTGGTAACATCTCTTATGGAGACAGAGGGATAAATTCAGATTTGCTCAACGATCTTGTATCATAGTAGTACTGTTCAGCTGATGGTGCTGTAGCTTCTTCCGTGAAGTAGTGCTAAACTATGAAATCTAACGCCTCTTTGTGGAGGCTTAAAACTGAGCCTGGTGTAGTTCAGAGTCTACTACGTTTAAACTAGACTTTGAACCCTGGCCACTTGGCTAGGATGCATCTCATGGTGCAGCCATGGGGAGCAGACAGTTTAGTTTTTCTAATTCTTAGTAGCCAGGTGATATAAGAGCCGTTGAACATAGTAGTGAATGTACTTCTGAGCTGCACTTTGGGGTTGTGTTTTTTTGCATTTGCTGTATATTGTACCTTTCACTCTTGGTTCTCATAGCACTGTGAAATGGGTTAGCAGAGGTTTGTAAGTGGCAGTCAGAGCTCAAGTCTTCTGACTCCCAGTTCCTTGCTTCAGCCACTAAATTATGCTGTCTCCCTATATTAATATGAAGTTTAATTTAGGATCTTTCCCAGACTGTTGCAGTAAACTCTAATTGACCTGAAATGTGATCAAAGCACAACAGCTAAGAGGAAATGTTGTTTAAGAGCTATGGAGTCTGACCATGTGACTGCCAATCAGCATTGTCCTCTTGTCATAAAAGAATTATCCATTGAATTGGGTGGAACACAATGGGATTTTAATGTGTGAACAAAGAATCATACAAATGTGGCTTCAGTGTAAAATTTTCATCTTAGGAAATTGACGAGGTTTAAAATGTATGAGGTACAAAGATGAGTTTTGATTTGAAGGATTACAAAGGAATTTGTGAAATACTATTTAAAGGCTTTTATATTCCATCAAAATACTTAACTGTTCTAAAGCTCCAGAACATAAGTTTATAAGTCACTGCTTGGGATTTAAAGTACTCTTGCAGACCAACTGTGGTACGTCCTGTTTCCCAGTTGTCTAATTGCCCAGGCTGCTGCTAAGAATTGACTACCTTCAGAAAATCTAAGCCTCAGTGAAGCTGAAAGTAGTCTTGACTGTGAACTTTGCACTGACTACAAATTGTAGCCAGGATTTAATGGAAGTAACTTCCTAGAGAATTAATTAACAGAACTGTCTGATTTCCAACAGCTTTAGGAATCGCAGTGTTCCGTTAATTAATGAAACATTTCTGAGAAGAGAAATTAATGGGGAAACAAACTAGACTTATCTTAGAATTGGTCATATCTAAAGCCTTTCATACTCAAGGATATCCCAAGACACCCTATGAAGTAATGAATTTGATATGAGTGGTTGAATGGCAGCATTATGCTCTCAGCAATGGCTCGTGCAATCTTGAACATTTTAAAACCTGTTCTCGCTAAGTAAGGGAATACTAGCCCTGGTCCTCAGTTATCTCCCTACTCTTCATAAAATGCCATAGGAGCTTTAACTGCATCCTTAAAAATAAGTAGAAAGAACCTTGTTTAACATCACTGCTGAAGGATTCAATTCCTAAAGACCAATCCCACTCAGTTATTCCCTCTCAAATGGGATTACTCACGTGAGAAAGTAAGCAGGATTTAGGGTTTTTTGTGTTCAAACATAATTTGTACAAAGCACAGAAAGGTGCATGGCTACTGTTCAGAATCATAACCTTGGTGACCATTACAGCCTGCCCCACCACACGTTTTCTCTTGATTTTCTACAAAATAACTCCAATCTTGTGGTTTCAGTTCACTAGACTTCTTCCTTTACTGTTCCTTAAAGTGAAGGAAAATGCTGTTCAAACTTATTCTTAAAGAGACACTTTAAAAAATATTCTCTTTCAGAAAGGGAATAGTTTTAGGAGAATATTGCCTGGATTTTTCTGTTCCCTTGTTCATTCTCAGCAAGGGAGAAATTGACTATGCCGGAGAAATAGTACAACAGTAATACACAATTCACAAAGTAAACTAACTAAAACAAAATAGATAACTATTTGCTAACTTTCAGTTCCAGTAACCCTGGGTATTAACTTTGTTTTATTTCAGACATAATGAGACTCATCTGTTTGATAAAGCACTAATTTCAACATTTTTTTAAAAAATGATAGCCTATGCAGGAGACATAGGAGAAATAACAGTACATCTGAAGTGTAAACATTGTACATGTATAGAAAAATCCTCAGAAATAAGGCAAATGATCACTGTTTGCACATTTCCAGAAATTCTGCCACTGGGGAACTTCAGGGAATTTCCTTCACTCACTATTTTAGTCTCTTGGGAACAGGAGAACCAAGTGAGGCCTCGACCTCAAATTAGGCTATTCACGATACACTAATTCTTGTTCTTCTCCCTTTCCACCACTTTACTACAAATTGGAGAACCATGCCTACCTGCTGTGGCGTCTAGCTCTGTACTGAACTGTGGATGCAGACTCCAACCAAAAGATGCCTGGAATGTGCATCTCTGGGTTGCCTTGGAGATGGATGCCCTTCATCTACATGTTCTAATGCATGCTGCAGAACACTAGTCCTCCATTAGTGGAATTCTCAACCAAGATAAGTGACTAGACAGTGATTGTGGTAGGTTTGCCTTTTGTTCTGAATTATTCCTTCTTGGTGGATGTGACAGATTACTTTTTGGTAGGTCTTTATATTTGTAGCATTTGTCTCTCTAATGCAGATGGATGGAGATTTTGATATTAAAGACCTACTTCATGATAAATATACAGCTTCTGTTAGCCCCTGTGTACAACAGGCTTTTCATGTCCAAGGATAAGCAAAACATTATGCTTTCTGTTGGATTTTCTTGAGTCTTAAAAAGTGACTGAGACAAAAACAGCATATTGAAATTCGTTATAGTAACTCCTTGCTTATCCTTGTAGTTATGTTCTTGAAAAATGCTACTTTAAGTGGAAAAATGTTAAGCAAATCCAATTTCCCCATAAGAATTAATCTGAATGCGGGCGGGGGGAGAGTTAGGTTCCAGGGAAATTTTTTTTGCTAGACAAAAGACATTATATACATATACAGTAGAAGTTTGAAATAATTTTAAACAATTTAACACTGTACTATCCAGTGATGATAGTGAAGCTTGGTTGAGGCAAGGTAGTAGTGGGTTGAGGTGAGGGGACTTGCCCTGCTCCTGCTGGGGAGTGGGGTCAGAGTGCAAAGGCTTGCCTCACTCTGCCTGCATGGCATTCCAGCTGGATTGCTGGTTCGGGTCGTGGGGGCTTGCCCCATTCTGCCCATCCGGTATTCCTGCCCGGGGATCAGGGTTAGGGACTTGCCCGCTCCCTGGCTGGAATGCCGGGTGGGCAGAGTGCGGTAAGCCCCCACACCCTGACCCTGCTCCCTGGCTGGAACACTGGGCAGGGAGCGGGGCAGGCAGGAGAAGCAGGGTGAGCCAAACAACCCTTTAACGGAACATTGCACAGCTTTAAACGAGTATGTTCTCTAATAGATCAGCAACCTAATAATGAAACAATGTTAACCAGGATGACTTTAAGTGAGGAGTTATTGTACTAAATTTAGTAATCGGGGGGGGGGAAGGGAATGTAAAATGGACTTCGTTAGCTATTGTTAATGTAAATCTAGTATAGAGGAAATCATGAAGAAGAGGTATCCTCCCATAACAGAATCCAATAATCTCAACAGATTAACATAGCTCTCATGCAGTGTGACCAACCTAAGTAATGCGTATGCATGCTGCATGATATTTTTCTAATAGTAAGCATGACTGGCTCTTGTGTAAGCTCGTGCCTTTCAGTTGCTGTAGTGCTTCTGGCACTCGAGCCATAAATCATACCCTAATTTTAACATGTTATCTGCATAGCTCAGTGGGACAGTACAGCATATGAGGCTAGTAGGTGAAGCTGGCTGAGGATCAACCGACGAAAACAGTTCTGCTGAGAGCCCCTCAAGTGATCTTGTTTCTGTTTCAAAGTGTGGAGACCAAAGTTTGTATGGTGCATCGACTTTTCAAGCCCTAAATGCATGTGATGTTATGGACTGCTAAATGTGTGGAAGAGATGTCACAAATGTCCTGAATTTTTTTGCTGACCCGTTAAGGGACGCTGTCCAGTAAGTTGGCAACACAATTTGAATAGGTAACATTCTGCAAACTTGAACTTGAATTTTCTTAACAGGAGTGCAAAACATAGAAACACCGAATAAAAAAAACAATCTCAAATAGAGGTCAGGAGTGTGAGGTAACATTGTTTCAAGAGAAAACATATGGTTAATATCTCTGCATAAATACACATGAATTGCAGAATGTCTTGATAAACCCCTTTGGTGGTGCACTAGCCACTGGAGTGCTGACTGTAATTGGAAGCTCTGAATTGTCTGTTGCTGTTTATAGTGGATGTCTGACTGGAGATAGAACCCCAACATGAGCGGTGGTGAGGATTATTTGGATCATGGGTGTAACAAGGGAACCTTCTTTGGGAGAGGGTGTGAGGGTGGTAATAGTAGGAAAAAGCTGATTCTATGCTGCCATATCATGCTGTAGAAGTGGAACAGCGAGGAGTCCTGAAATTGACCAAGGAATTACATTGCAAGGAGTCACGAGAAGGAAAGTATCGAGAAATTTTGTCTCTGCGTTTTGTCCTGAGGTGATGTACCCAGTCAATATGGGACAATTGAAATTCCCCGCTATTATTGAGTTCTTTGTTTTGATAGCCTCTCTGATCTCCCTTAGCATTTCATCGTCACAAAGCGTTCCTGTAACTGGAATAGGGTAAAGATGGGAAGTATCTCCTTTTGGAAGAATACCCAGTAGTTCTAATTACAGTGATTTGTGGCATGACCAGCATATTCTTTCATCTCAACTCTGCTCTGATTGTGAGGTGGTTCTAGCCAAGGAAATGGGAGAAATTGTCAGAAGCAACTTGCAGTTGTTAGTATGATTGCAATGAGGGTTTGGTTGGAACAAAGTTAAGGGGAATTGTGACGTTAGATTTGCCTGCCTAACAAGTTAGCATAGTGCAAGCCACAGTGTGAACATAGAGCACGCTAGTTTAACATACACTAATGTCCCATATTGACCCTGCTACAGCTCGCTAAAAGTTCCTTAGTGTGCTTTGATGTACAGGCGAGTCGCATCTTACGCGCGTTTCACATGCGCGATTTCAGCTTTACACGGTCGGCAAAAAAAAGAGAGAAACAACAATTTAAAAACAATCTGTTGGCTGGGTGATTCCGCCCGCCATTAAACTCAGTGAGTTTTGACTATACGTGGTTTTCACTTTACACGCTGACTGTGGAACGTAACCCCTGTGTAAGATGCGACTCGCCTGTACTCAGTTTCCGAACACCAAGGAATTGTTATGCACTGTAGAAGTGCACCCAAGCGATGTTAATGTCAAACTCCGTGTGCTCTGAGTTTTCATTCTGGCTTGTCCATTCACTCACCATGTAGACGAGCCCCTTGTCTCCCGTTCCAAGTGCATCCAAGGACGCACGGAAGTGGTGTTTACATGAGCGGAAAAGAATCTGATGTGAAAACCACAATAGTTTTACAAGATTGGTGGCTTTTAACTCTGGAATTGACTTGACTGAAAGGGGAAGTCTCTGGCACTAGCTCTCTGAGGATGCTCGAGAAAGTAAAGGGTGGGCAGGAAGGGAATAAGAGTTCATGGAGATGGGAGCCCTCCAGCATCACCAAAATGAGATTTCAAAATACTTTTAATTCTCTGCTATAAAAAATAAAGTGTAATGTGTGTGCCATGAAACCACCCCTGTGAGGTTCTAAAATGTGGCCCATAGCCTGCTCTCTGCTCAGCTGTCAGAACCCTGCAGTCACTGATCAATTTGGGAAAGCAATTTCTGCTCCTGTCAAGGAAGCAAAACCCTCAAGCAAATAATATGGTTTGTTGAATTTTTTAATCTCTCTGGAACATATGCAAATTGGTTGAAGCCTTTAGACACCTGGCAAAGTGTCACTCTGCTGGTGCAAAGCAAAGGTGCCTCTACCTTAAGTTTTTGATATCTAGAGAGTGGTGATCTTGGAGAATGGGACTCGTTTCTAAGACACAGAGTGAAGATATGATGTGTTGCAGCTTAAAGACAGTACTTGCGTGAGAAAACATGGGTTAGTTTTTCTATTGTCTAGTCATTTTATTTCAAACTGTGAAATGGTATTGGTACTGGCTACTGTAAGTGGCCACTAGGTATACATACATCAGGCAAATATTTGTTGCATCATTTGGCAAGTAGAGATTTGGGAGCTGTAATGAGAAACTACTCCGTGATGTTCTCCAAAACATAGGTGTTTTTCAAGAGCCAATACTCTGGAAGGGGTTCAGCCCAGTCATGCTCTGGAGTCAGACATGTAAGAGAAACCAAAGTAGGCTTTCCAACCCAAAGCATTGTAAAGCTACATGTGCTTACCTTACAGTAAGCCTTCACCTTTTCTGTAGCTTCCAATTGCATTTCCCTGGGGCTACTTTGAACCTGTAACACCCTTTCTCTGTGCTGTCCTCCCAAGCTGGCTGCATGTTGAGCATAACAAGGGGTCGAGTCTTCCATGTTCCCCAGCAGGGGATTATAAAAGTCAGCTCCTGTTTAAAGGAGTTGTGGGAAAGGATTGGCTTGGATGTTCTGGATGGATCGATTTTGAAGCTTGGTCACTGTGCAGTGTTCAAAGTAACTGAAATAGCACTGTAAATTAAAAGCACCAAACTTGTAAGCTGGTTGAGATGTTGCTCTTTTCCCATCCTACTCCCAAATAAGAGTTGTTAATGAGATGGTTGAGGAAGCATCCTTCCAGTTGTTTACTCCCTGAGACTCTGGGGAGAGGTAGTTAAGCACTTGGCTTTCACAACTTTTTTTTAATGCTCTTTCCTATAGCAGGAAATAATCTCTTTTGGACTTCTGCAGACTGATGAGGCAGCTCCTTCACCTTGATTTGATTCCCCAGATTCAACACCAGCCAGTACAGGAGACTTATGGCTCCCAGCCAAGATAGCTGCATCTCCACTTCCTGTTCCCAGCCAGTCTTTCTGTTCTTGCAGGAGGTCAGAAGTAGGGAGCTTCTGACATGCTTTATTTATGCATACACCCTCCACTGTCGGTGTAGCATTGCAGCTTACTAACTTTTCTGATATTAGGAGTCTGTGAGGTTAAGAGGCTGCAGGTGCCTAGAACTATGTCATAGTCAAATGGCTTAACTTTGGTTTGGTTTTGCAACTGAAAAACCTACCAATCCACTCAATGCCCTTTTCCAATTAAAATCAAAGTTTGCTCCACCCAGACCACTGTGGCTTCTTGAACACACAACTCAGTGGAATGTTATGAAGCTGTCATCTGGTAGCACTTTTACCAATTTCCACATAGTCACCTGAGCTTTTGGCTACAGGTTTCTCAAGCTGGTGGACCACACAACCAATAGTAAACCATATTTATGTAGAACCAGGTAGAGTTGTCAGTGACTTAGCACTTGCATCCTTTCCCTGTTCTTGGTATAGTGGGGAATTGCTACTCACACCCATATAGCTGAATGGATGGCAGTAGGCCACACAGCGTCCGACCTGATAATGGTGGTGATGGCAATGCAGACTGCCTCTTCCCTTAGGAGCAAGCTTTCACTGTGGTTCTGGTTATGAGTTGAGTTCATGTAATAGCTTTGTAAGCTAGCAGCTGGGCTGAGGACGGGGCTGAGCCGGTGGTATTCTGGCTAAGGGCTGGCACTTCCTTGAGCCATGCTAGATACAATACCACCTGCATGACTGAATCGCGGAGCGGCAGCTACCCCTGTGGTCTATCCCAATGTAGCTGTACCAGACATACTCGGGTATATTATCCTTTCCCTCTTCCTCAACAGAGTGTATACTATGTGAAACTGTTTAGTGTTACTCTGATTGTTAAACAGGCACATTTCACTCCAGAGGAATCCTCAGTGGTGACTTAAGTGCTTGGGGAATCTTTTGGATCAAAGGTGCTGTTCCAGTTAGATGAACTTCCACTGTGACCAAGAAACTTTAAAAAAGCCTTTAGTGTGGATCCCAAATGATCTTTAATGCTTTGCTGTTTGCCTACTGCTAATAACACATACAGTGAAATGTATGTGACCCTTTCATGTAAGGTTAGGGGTTTGGTTTTTTTCAGATTGGTGTCTTTGTGTGTGTGATAAGCAAGCAAGAGTATTGGAATGGAAAAAGTCAGACTAAAGAAACAAGTGTCCTCAATTAGACTCTGTAAATTCTCTATAAAAGGAGAGAGGTTTCACACTCGTTTTCTCACATCCCTTGCAGGAAATAGACAGACGGTTGGAAAAGAAACTGAAGATTACACACAAGGAAAGGTAATGCTGATCTGTTGGTCTGAAACACTCTTGATCTAGGGCTCCCCTGCCTGGAGTTGGACACTTGCAGGTTCAGAGAGTTGGCACAGGAGGGTAAATTACATTAGATGCATCAAATTTTGTGGGTAACTAACCTCCAGTTTGAGCTAAGAAATGAGGACCTTGCATTAGACAATGTCACTTTGTGGCACCTCTAATCAGTAGCAGTGTAGCTGAAACATCATTGGGGATCGTTTCAAGAGCAGATATAGCCACATCTATATAGCCATTTAAAAAACAAACAAAACACCCAAACTGGGCAGTAGAATGAAGAAATGGGTGAAAGCCAAGTAACCCTTTAATGTACCACCCCATTTTTGACCTGTGCTCTGTGTCAGTGAGACTTTTGGGCCTGTATTCTGGCTTGGGTGGGTTACATAGAGGGAAAGCTCATACTTCATCCCATGCTGCCACAAACATATCACTTGTCACTGTTCTCAGTGATGTGAATTGGGTTTCTATCTTCCTGCTTGCTCTTCCCCCCGCCCCCTCAAGAAAGTCTAAACATCTGATGAGTGTCAGTCTTTGGTTCAGTTTTCTGGTGGCTCAAAAATAACAAATGCCTAAGGCAACAGAATTGCTTTGTTGTGGTTTTTAGGTGGGAGAGGGAATGTACCGAAAATCTGTGAAGTGGGGTTGTGGGGCCATAATTCCAGAAAGGACAGGGGTGGGGCTGGAGAGAGAATAGCAAATGCTGATGCATGCTGGAGGAAATCCTGAGATGACTTAAGTACATTTTCCTTCCTACATCTTCAAATGCAGGTGCCTACATATTTTTTTTTTTTTTTTTAAGCATTCAGGAATGGGCTAGATGCCTCTCAGAACTACAGAGAACTTCCTGCCTCAAAGACTTCACAAGCTAACCTGGGACACCCCAACTCAGAAACTTTGAGCTTTCATTTTTAAGATTGGAACTGGTTGCAAAAAACTCTAATCATCATCCCACCCAGTTGAAAGTGAGATTCTCTGGGCAGTGTCCTAGCAACCCTCCCTCCACCCCCCTTTTTCTTTTTTTAAAGGAGAGGAAGCAAAGCAGTAGGTCTGTTTTCTGCCGTCCTTCGCGTTCAACGTGAGTGGGAAAATCTCAAATAAGCATGCTCTCTACTACAGAATCAGAGTTGCAACTATAACAAGCTCTTTAATTGTTGCAAGACGCCTCCTAGTCATAAAGACGGTATCCGTCTGGCAGGGCTCCCGATCACAGCACTTAACACTTTCTGTCAGTGGGATACAGATACTAATTTGATGTTTGTGCCTTTTCTTAAACAGCAGGAAATCAAAATCTCCTCCCAAAGTGCCGATTGTCATTCAGGACGACAGCCTTCCCTCGGGTCCTCCTCCACAGATCAGGATCCTAAAGAGGCCTACGACTAACGGCGTGCTTAGTAACCCCAACTCTGCGAGCAGACCAGCTTTTCCAGTAAAGTCTCTGGCACAGAGAGAGGCAGAATACGCGGAAGCCAGAAAACGAATTCTGGGCAGCGCAAGCCCGGAAGAGGAGCAGGAGAAACCCATTCTAGACAGGTGAGAATGGCTGTGGCTTAATGGCAATTCTCACTCCGTCCCTGAACTAACCTGTGTAGGAAGTCCTTCAACAAACGATTTCCTACTGACCGTAGCCCTCCAGAGGGAAAAGGAGCCTTGCTAATACCTAATTTGTCACATGAGATGCAGGATAAAACCCACTGAGAGATGGGGGCATCCTGTTAACAAATGTGATACAGTATAACTCCAATGCATAGAAATGAAAACAAATCCTTATTGGAAGCAAAGACGTTCAGACACAGATCGTGGGCTTTTAAATGCCTTCATTCAGGACAAAGCCTTCTCTGACGTAACCAGGGGAATAGGCAGCAGGAGCAGATTGACTCTGCAAGGACGGACTTTCATATTTCATACAAATATCTTTAATATTAAAATAAAAAGATTAGAAATAATTCTGCACAGATCAGAGTCTGTCTCCTCAGGGAGCGAAACCTTTCAACAAAATGTGACTGTTGACCCAAGCAAGGGGGCTGTCGAGCTGAGAGTCTTGTCTGTGAATATCAAGCTGAGCTGGCTAGCCTGATTCCAATGGTGTGGAACAAGTTGAAATGTACATCCCCAGAGCCATGCTGCTTTATCACTGATTGGCTGTTGGAAAGGAACAGACAGGTAGCTCCAGGGGCACTTTCCCTCCCCCTATTGCATGTTCTGCCCTGCCTTCTGATCTACGGCAGATTGGCTCTGTGGTCCCTTTCCAAGGTATCCGCCAATGAAACTTGACCTAAACTGGAGTCCTGTTTGAATGGACACGGCAGCCACCCTTTCCAAAGACCAAATGACTTCAATTTAAAAACTAAATAAAAAGGTGCTGCCTGGGGTGGAAAGAGGCACATCGTTGAAATGGCTCTTACAAAAGAGAGAAATGAGAGATGTTCCTAAAGGAAATCTGTGAACAAAGCTGTTGGTAACAAAACTAGAGCAGGATGATTCCACTCGGGTAGAGTCAGGACTTGGACTTTGAAGTTACCTGGGTTTTGGCTGCCGAAGAGCAGGGCTTGGGGAAATGGGGCACTAGTCCATTCTCAGTTGCCTGTGAGGTCCTGCAGAATGCAGCAGCAGCACTGCCCATAGCTCTTTCACCATGGCGGTGCCTTTTCACTGAAGGACTCTTCCCTGTGGGGGTTGGAATTGCCTGGGGGTAAGGTAGACATATTACCACTTTCTAAGACTCATTTCTTTCCTGCAGGCCAACGAGGATCTCCCAGCCAGAAGATTCCAGGCAGCCCAATAATGTGATACGGCAGCCACTGGGTCCTGACGGTTCACAAGGCTTCAAACAACGCAGATAGATACGGGCAAGAGATCATGCTGTCGAAAGCAGGGTCAGCTGCCACGGGTTGCACTGCCGTGGTGGACAGATGGACTTGAGCAGAGGGAACTACCTGGTTTACTTGCACTGTGATCCCTTTGCTCTGCCCACTGTGACCTTGAACCCCATGCACTGTGACCCCCTGCTCCACCCACTGTGATTGGCACACCGACAAGGGCTGTCCCAAGTCACTGTAAAAGGAAGGGGGGTACGTTTAAGGACTCTGAACAGGTGCAGAGAGTTGTGTGTGCCACTTCAGCTGAAGCTAGCGCCAGCAATAATGTTGATCATACTCATTAACCTGGGATTTCTAAGAAGAATGGGAAGCCTCCCCAAATGTGCATGTTGTCTCTCTTCCTTCTGAGCGAGTTCTGTTTCAAAGGATTTTTGTTTGTAAATCAGATCAACTTTAAACCAAGTGCATGGGAAGGGTTTTAACTGTTTAGTTTGTTTTAATGGAGAGAGGTAGTTGATAGTGTTCTAAAAAAAAGGAGTTTCTAGGAATTTCCACAATATAATGGCTAGGATTGGGCAAGCTTAGCTTCTCGTTATGTATTTCCACTGCTGCCAAGCAAATGGAAGGGGACTTCCAGGTACCTGGGCTTTCTAATTGCCTTGGCCCCAGAAACCAGTGGAGTCCAATGGCCTAGTTCACTTTCTGCACCTGTCCTAAGCTTGGCTAGTTTTCTGCTGGCTTGAGGTAAAATTTAGTAATACATTTCTTGTATTTGGGGAGAAGGGAATGTCGACAAATCCCATGGAGACACCTACTGCCTGCTTGCTGCTTCCAGCAGAGAAAGCAGGGTGAAGGAACAGGGCTCTGTTGCTCTAGGTTTACAAGCTAGGAATAGACTAGTTCAATACTGTACTGGTCCACTCCGGTTAGTGCATGGAAAACACGGTAATGAGCCTGGCTCTGTGCAGCACGTGCTTGTCGGAAGGCTGACATATGGCAGGAGGCTGGGCAGCCGTGCGCCAAAGGTTTGAACCCTAAGTGGCTAGTGATGGGCCAATGGCTTATGGTACAATTCCAGTGCTGTACTTGACGCATTTACTTCTAGAAATCATAGATATCGGGAACAAACCACGGTCAATAAAGTTTGGGGAAAAAAATCCCTGTTTCCATGCATTGGTGGTAACAAATGGCTTTCTGCTAAGCTCTGTCCTCCAGCCCCCAAAACAGAAAGGGGTCTGAGGAAGGGTCCCTGGCCATGGAAGAGAAATTTATGGTACCACCAAATCAGCTGTTACAAGCTGTCAAATATAGCTACTCCATTGCTTCTCCTGTGCCCTATACTGTCTTGTTGCATTGTCTAACTGTATATTAGACAACATGGAAGCTGATCACCTCTTAATATTAACTGTCTCAAGGGATTAGATGAACACTAAAGCTTCCTTCTGCTGGGGCAACAAGAATGTATCTTGTATGCTGGAAAAACTCTAGAATTAGAGATGTCTGAGCATGTCGATAGGACCTGTTACTGTAGACCGCCCATGTGGCATAGAAACAAACTATCTTTCTGTGACAGCAGCCAGAGGCCAAGAAGGATTTAGATCAAGAAGGACCGTGGGCTAGTCTGCTTCACTGTGTTTCCAGAAGCTGCCTTTCCACACAGTTGGGTTTTTGGAGGATGTATTCTGTATAGGTGCAATATGACATGGGCCACTGTTTGTGCTTCATAGGTTAAATATTGGGCACCTGCACCCATCTTCTCTTGCCTGAAAGGAAGCAGCTGTACCGAACCTCTGCCTAAAGTGAGTTATATGGGAGATTCCCATACAGTAAACCAAGACATGTACCGAAATACAGCAAACAACTGGTCAAATAAACTACCTGTGTACAAAAGATGAAATCTACTAGAACATTGATCTTTTAACTGAATTTCTTCTCTGTCCTACCCTCCTGCGATTCCCTAAATCAAGTGAGCCCGTGCAATGCTTGTGAAAGGATTACATTTTTTTTTTACTCTGCTGTAATCAGAGAGGTGGGCACAGGTGTATGGATGTCCCATTAGGCCTGCAGTTGAGCTCAAGTCCTTGTGGTTTTAGCAGACTGTAATCTGATGTTTACCTAACTTCCTCTCAGGTAGGGCTTGGAATGTGCTGCAGGAGCACCTGTATACGCCACTAGCAGCTGCTTCACAGGAAACATCTTTTCCTCCTGGCAGCAAGGAGAAACTGATGGGAAGAGTAGCTGGATGGGGAAGGGCAGAAGAGAAGAGGATAGGAAAAGACATTAGCAATAACTCTGTAGTCACCACGCCTTTCCTTAACTGATCATTAAAATAGCTAGTACTTTGGTGGGCCAGCTGCTGGCAAAAGCCTCCTGATGTAGCTTCTGATCTCTTGCCAATGTTAGGCCAACAGTATCCCTTTTGTGCCACCTGGTATCCTGTATATCAGGGGTCTAACGTTCTTGCTAGCTGCTCTTAGGACAAAATCAGGTCCCCCAGTATCACTCACATAACTAATTAATATAAGATTATTTGGGAGGAGCTAACCAGAGCACCCCTTTCCAGCTTATTCATCCTTTATAGCATGGTAAGTCAGGATGCTTCCAACCTGCGGGCGGGGGAGCAACGTTCCTGGGGAAACCTGCCACTAAGCCCCCTCTTCCAGGTGGACAGTAGGTCAGTGATCCTGTCCTGAAATCAGTGTTGGGATAAGTCAAAGGCCCTGTTTGCAGAGGGGCTAGAGCTCTTGTTCTAATACACGTTTATAGGGTTTTTTGTATGTGTTCTTAGGGGCACTTTATGGTTCTGTGTGTGTGTGTGTGCGCGTTTGTGTGTGTATTCAGGTGGTAAGAAGTGCAAAGCTGTGTGTGTCTGCCACAGGACACACAGCTGCCTGTCTCCCCATGGAAGTGCTCCTAAGTATGCAGAAAAACATTTTATAAATTGTATTTTAAATAAATGTGTTAAACTTTTTAAAATGCCGTTTTTATTTTTTCAAACTTCTGTGTGTGCCCTCTTCCTGGAGCGCCCCAGGGCTAAATTAGGCTCTAGAAGTTTACAATCTAAATTGGAGGCACAAAACCAGGAGGGGAGGAGAGAGGGCTGTGAACAACTGTTGGCCATGAGGAATTTATTCCTGCTGAGAGTGGACTGAAACTGCTTGACTCTTATATAGTCTCCTTGTTTGAGTTTCTCTAATATGCTTTTAATGTACTGGGAAGGTCATAGGGTCTCCTCCCATGTATGTGAAAACTACTTGAATTAAAAGGGGTGCTCTAAGACAATGCTTTCTGAGGGCAGGGGAGTGGCGGGATGCAGGCTCTGCTATTAAGGAGGGGGAAGTAACCAAGCACTAAAAACTAGCTTCTGCTACCTTGCTTACCTGGACAGGTAATCGCACTAAAGTCACTGGTAGTAATTGCCCCAGGGATCATAAGTAACCATGGATGGAAGACAGAATGGTTCATGCAGTTGTCATGGATCTTAGTCGGGCTCTCTTCATGTGATCTACACTATGGGAAAGTCTGAGAGCCTCTGTAATGGGTTAAGCAGTCAAAAGTCCTAAGGCACCTTGTCTAGTCAGAAACATTTCTGTAGGATCCTGAATCCTCCTGTCACTTACACAACAAGCAGAGTGGCCTTCAGTGGCTCCTTTACAACTCCTGATTTAGACAGTAGGGTGGGTGGAAAGCTGCCTCTGTTCTGCAAAACATACTTCACTTCTCTTTTGAGGTTCTCCTAAATCACAGTTTTCTGTGCAATTCCCAAGTTGGGGTGCTGGCGCAAACGGTCTGATGTGAGACTTAAGTGAACCAAGCACTAGAGAGCATTGTGTGGAGGGAGTTTGCCTCCTGTCACTGGACCATGACCTCCGGGACAAGAATGGTCAATCACCATATATTTAGATACCCTACTACATTACATCCTCCAGCTTCGCTGGCACACTCAAGCTTAAGGACAACATCAGCTGTTTTACAATGTAGTGCCCTATCTATAGACAGTGGGGTACAATTTAGATTTCTCCAGAGCTAAATTCACTTTTTATCTTGGGAGAGAAGGCAAAAGATGTGATTTCTATAGAGAGCATCAAGGCTGGACCTACAAGGAAACTGGGCACAGTTTTGAGATTTAGAGTCAGGTTTATACCAGCTTCTTCAGAAGCTGGGGATTGGTTGGCTGGTGTCACAGCGCCGTAGAAGAGACTGTTTGCTAGGTACCAACTCCTAGGAGCAACCATGAAACAGAACTAGGCTCTCCTTTGTGGAGCTTTCAGTTTTCACTTCCTCTACTGCTTGTAATGCTGTTTTGGAGGGCATAATTGCTACCCCTCATCCCATACACTGTAGCCACGGTAACCCATGTTCTGTTCATAGTCCAACTACTGATCTGGAGTTCAGGGGCAAGAGAAGGGCAGCAAGTAGGATATTTTATTTCCTCCCGTGAAAACTCTCAGTGGAAGCTTTAGAATAGGATTTCATGGGTGTCTCATGAGTTCAGACTTGCCTTTCTTGCTGCAAATGTATTGTTCTTGCAGCTGTCTCTGAAGCCAACAGGCTAGCTAGTAGTCTTCTGCATTGACCTTAGTTACAGCAACAATTATAGCTCATGAATAGACTGCAACTACACTGTTTTATTGGATCTTGTATGTGGGCATCTCAAAGTACTTGAGACATGGAATACTGTGTGTGACAGTAATGCCTAGATGCAGAATGTAGGAGGGCAAACATGCTGGATTTAGGCAGTGGAGTTACTGTGAAGTAAAGGAGAAATGGCTCTATGCTGAGATAAGGACAAACAATGCTGCTTAGGGTGGCATAGGAGCCATTGGGGCTGCCCAGGAACCATCCAAGAAATAATACACACCCATGCTTATAGCCATGTGAAGAACTATCAGCGTTGATCCATTTATAAAGCTTGGAAATTCTCAGACAAAACGACACCTCCCACCAATGCAAATCACATGCAGCTAGGAAAGAAGCAGTTAAGTCATTCAACACCACCCCACATAAGCCCTAGTCAAGTTTGAAAGGGAGAGTTCCCCTTTGCAATGTCACCTCCAGCTTCTTTCCACAATCCACATCCCATGTAGCTTTACCTGCATCCTGAACAAGCACCAGCCAGCCTTAAGTCTGACCCTAAATATTAAGGTACCATATAAGGTTTCTTGTGATGCATGGATGAGATGATCAGAACCTAGTAACACATTCTGTGATGTCCTATTTATTAAACATTCATCTAAGCAAACCTACCAGTTATTCCTGCTGGTCCATTTTGCCAGTTTAATTACTGGGCTTGCTTCTAGCATCACGGCCTTCTGACCTGCATGGTCCTTGGAATTGCTCATCAGTGTTCACGATCTCCTCCCTTGATGACTCAGCACTCGCAGGGACTTGGGAATGCTTTGATGGAGCCTCGGCAGCTTCCATTAGCTCCTCACCTCTGCTTGCAACAGGGTCCCATGGAAATCTGTGTTAAAATTCCCATTGACTTCAACTGGGGTGGTTGTGAGGCCAGATCCTGGGAGCTGACGAACACTCGTTTCCTACTGAAGTCAATAGGAGTTGAGTGTGTTCAGCACCTTCCCCTGCCTGACCCTACAAATCGCATCTCCTGTGGACAGGGTATTAACAACTGAGGAGTGAGATGCACCTGAAAATGAGATTTCGCAACATTGGGCCTGCTCCTGCTCCCGCTATGGTCAATGGATGTTTGTTTTAAATGGTTTGTTTATTGCTTTTAAAAAAATCAGAGACAACAGAATAGTTTTCCCCAATATGGCCATCAACAACCCAAAGGGAAACTATACAATGTAGCCATTACAATGCCAGACGAGCAGGACCGAGGCATGGCCCTGCTGATAAAATACTGTCTTAAGGACTTATCTGGGCCCCATTGCCACAGTATGTGAGTGCCTCACAACCTTTAATCATGTATTTGCCCTGTGAGGCAGGGCAGAGCTATTATACCCATTGTACAGATCAGAACTGAGGCCCAGAGTGGGGAAGTGCCTTGCCCAAGGTCATGCAGGGAGTCTGTGGTGGAACAAGAAATTGAGCAGGGGTCTTTAAATGAGCATCCTGATACCTAGGCCATCTTTCCTCCGCTTTAAACACACCTGAATTGGAGGTGGGAGCTGCCCCTGCCATAGGGTGAGAAAGCTCCCCCGAGACGCTCTAGCCTGCAGGTTCCACCATAGAGTCCATGGGGGGGGGGGGTTGAAGCTCCCGGAGACGCTCTAGCCTACAGGTTCCACCATAGAGTCCACAGGAGGAAGAATTCCCCGAGACGCTCTAGCCTGCAGGCTCTGCCATAGAGCTCTCCATTTCCCTCTCTCTCTGTCGCGCGCGTGCCCGCCCCGCCCCCGGATGTCCGGGTCCCTTCCCGCCGAAGATGGCGGACAGCGATTACGAGTCGGTGCTGTGCGTGAAGCCGGAGGTGCACGTGTACCGGGTGCCGCCGCGGGCCTCCAACCGCGGGTACAGGTGAGCCGGGCCCCGGCGCCCCCGGCCCGAGCCTCTCCCTCAGCCTGACCCGCCCTCCCCCCCGACCAGCCGACGGGGGCCGCGGCGGGACACAATTGTCCTGGGCCGCAAACCTCGGGGGCAGGAACGCGGCGTGGGCGGGGCCGAGCGCTGCCCCCGGGCCGGGCATCCGCTGACCCCCCAGGCGCCTCCGGGGTAACCCTGGGCTCGTCCGCTCCGTGTGTCCGTGACCGTGTTTAACGGGGCCCCACCATCGCACTTACAGCAGCGTCCGCCTGGCTGGGCTCGCTCCCCGTGGGGCGGGCGGGGGGGGGGGTCCCCTGTCAAACCTGCCTTGGGGTCACCTGGCGGGTTTCGGGACCGTGCAACAGTCTCACGACTCCTCAGCAGCGGGCCTCGCCGCGCCCCTGGGAGAAACGATCCCCACTGCCGGATGGGGAAGTCGAGGCACAGCAATGGAGTGACAGGCGCCAGCTCGCACACGCTGGCAGGTGAAAAGGCGAGAGAAGAGCAAGAATCCTGCCTGCCAGTCTCGGCTCTAACCGCTAAACAACGCTTCCTTCCTCCCTCCAGAGAGTATCCTGCCCTGCGGCTGCTTCTTTCAAAGGGCTGCATTTTCAATTGTATCAAACCCTGCTTTGGAGGACAGGCCTGCCATTCTTTGCCGTGGCATGCTGAGGCACATGTCTGAGCCGAGGACAGCGGCGTTAGGGTGGTGATGAATACCACATCTGTCTTCCAAAGCCAAAATGAGTGCAAATGGGTTTGCAGATGACAGAGAATTGGGCGGAAAATCCAAGAAGGAAGGTTAAGCAAGCAGAAAAATCTTTCCAAAACAAATCTGCATATTAACCTGCCAGTGTCTGGCCTGGATTATGTAATGTAATTTGCTTGAGTCATAGTTATAGCCTGTTCCTCAGCTCTACTGTCCGTTTGTTTGTTTCAGTCACCTGTTATGTCCTGCTATAACCATGTCACTGATCCTCCAAGCTGTGCCATGTAGGCAGAGCCCTATGGTCTTCTGGACTGGTGAAGGAGCCTCCCTGGGTGGAGCAACTTGCAAGATCAGGGTCTTAATTTTCTAAGCTCTTTTGGGAAGAGACTTTTCTCCTTTTGTAGGTCTGTAGAGCACCTACTGCTCTAGGGCAGAGACTTTCTCCCTGCACCGAGCACAAGGGAACAGCGATCCTTGATTTAGGCTTCTATGGAGTAGTACAGTACAATTGATAATTGTAGCAGAGTAAGTTCCTTTATGGTGCCCTGGGCACTACTGCAGTACAAAGAGTGATGATAGAGGGAGTTTTGAAGCCTAAGGTTTGAGAGACTTTTCTGAGGTTAACAGTAGTTTTCTCCCACAGAGCTGCAGAGTGGCAGCTGGATCAGCCATCATGGAGTGGCAGGCTGCGGATAACATCCAAGGGGAAGATGGCTTTCATTAAACTGGAGGATAAGAATTCAGGTAAAGGGAAAGCCACACAACATTCATGTGCTTTAGACCTAGGGTTTCTCCTCTCCGTTTCCTTCAGGAAGGGGCTCGCACCTCAGGCAGGTCTGTCCAGCCTTGTTAGCTATTGCCTGGAATGATCTTAAAGAGAAATGCCCAGTGCTAGAACTTGAAAGATCCCAGATGTATGGTTACTGGTATTTTTACTGGCTGGACTGGGGCTAAAGCCAAAGAGGCTGCCTGCTCCATAGGCTGCTTCCTTTCCCTGTGTTGTAATTCTTTGAGAGGGTTCCCACTTGCTGTGCAGCTTTGCTGTGGGCTTTTATGCTCCTTAATCTTGTGCAGGGCTTGGGTGCCCCCGCAATAGGTGCCTTGGAGAAAAGCTCACTTGAGTAACAGGATTGGAGCTGTTGTCTTCCCCATGGGGCAGAATGACTTCAAGTGAGTGCTGAAAAGTGCCTTGGAAGCTAATAAAGAGGCTGGGGAGAAAGAAGCCTTACAAGTATCTCCGGTGTGGAATGAGTCAGGTCTGCGCTCTTGATAAAAAGCTGCAGGTCAACAACTGGGAAAACCCGTCTGGCTCTAGCCTGTGCAGTCCGTAGAAAAGAACTTTCCATCTGTAGCCCTAGCCCAGTAATTCTCCTCCTCCTTCCCAGAGAGAGGCTGCTAGTCCTTCCTGGGTAGTGGATGTTACAGCAGAACCTTACATATAGCTACGGTGGCTGAACGATGTGGTGCTTTTGTGTTCATAAAGCGGATGTGCAGACATGTGCGTGAGCGGTGCATCCTGGGACATATACTTCTGCTAGGCTGGGGTGTTCGTTATAATTCTTCCATCTCCCCAAGCAGGGACCCTCCTCATTGCAGCCCTCACTCTGGGTGATGGGAACTCCATGTGGCTGCCTCTGGAGCCTCATTGTTCTCCCCACATCAAGCCCAGGTCAGAAAGGGGTTGGTCACTGAAGAGAAACTGAGTTATCTCTCTCTCCCCTCCCCACCCCGATTGTCTGGGCTCTCCATCCTTGTCCTTGCAATGTCCTTGGCCCCTTGTTCTCCCAGGATTTCTTGTGTGGCCGCGCATTGCTCTGTTCTGTTTCTTGGGATCCGCCGAGTAGCCCAGTAAGTGCGTTCATTCTGGGTCAGTAGCTGTGCTAGAAGAGACTTGTTATCTAAGATGCTGGAAGACTTACGGGGTCTTGGTCCAAAAGAGGAAATGTGGTCAAATTGTTAGAACCCACAGTGAGAATCCCTTAGATCCTGGGGATAAAACCTACCACCCAGGAGTATTTTCACTCTTAATTCATTGTGCGGGAAGTGCTGTTCCTGTATGTATTGTATCCTGATGAAAAGTGGGAGAACACTGGGGTCTTGAACTATTGTGTGTTTCCTACTCTTGTTTCTAGGAGAACTTTTTGCCCAGGCACCTGTGGACCAGTTCCCTAGCATTGCTGTAGAGGGTGTGACAGATTCCAGCAGATATTTTGTCATCCGGGTTGAAGATGAAAGTGGTATGGGCGGTGTTCAGATCACTTTTCTTCTGTATACTGAGGCACACAAGTCTTGGGGAATAAGTTTCTTTAGCAGGTTTCCATTATTATTTTTCTGATGTCAAGGGTTTTGATTTGAAAGGGATAAATATACATTAAATCTAAAGTACAGCGTAGAAGTGCAGGGCAGTGGATTGCACAGATGATTGGTAATGGGATCACAAGCTCTTCAGTCCAGATCCATCTTAAAGTCAATAATGATCAGAAATTGTTACCATCAGACTATGGTTCAGCCTCCTACAGGAAATGAATTCTTTGCCTACGTTAGAGCAGATTGGAAAAACTTCCACAGGACCATGTTACGACAGAAATTGCAGTTCCATCAACATTGAAACACTTCATGAAATCATGCCAATTTTTCCAAAATTTAGTTTTGGTGAAGAAAACAAAATAAAAGTTCTGACTGTGTCAGAATGTCCCATTTCCGTATCCTAGGTGCCAAAAACGTCAATTTTTTGTTTAGAAATTATTTTTAATTTTGAATTTTTTAAAATTTTGTATGTAATCTCTAATACAAATCTAAATTGAAATAGTTTTGATCAATCCAAAGAAATTTTTTCCTCAGAACTTTTCTTTTCAAAGAATTTACAAATTTTTGGAGTTTGTTCCAGTTCAAAACAAAGCCAGATTTCAAAGTGCTTTGTGAAATGGGATTTCTACCCTCCACACAGTTCTAGTTTGCACACTGAATCAGTTAAAAAACCAATTTTGTTAAGCTGTGCAAACACCTGTATAATACACCAATATAACAGAGTTCACACACAGTTACACTGGTTTAATGAAATCAGTTTAAAATTACACCTTTAATTAAATTGGGACAACTTTGTGTGTAGACTAGGCATTAGTCCAGTTTCTACTAGGAAGCGATACCACAATACGAAAAGCATTCGTGATTGGCAGTCTCAGCAGAGAGGCCAAGGCTAAAATAGGCCACAGGTCATGAGTGAGAAGCAAGTGGGAGAATATAGGGAAACATGTACTTTTGCATTTTCATTTGGGATAAATTGGTCAACATTGTCGGATAGATGGGCCCTTTGATCCAACTACCCCAAAGAGGAGAAACAGGCGCGCCCGACTGGCAGGCTGAGCAGAGGCTGGGATGAGAAATAGAATTCAGCTATTCAATACAAGTCCTGAGAGAATGGCAGGGCTATGAAATGTGTGAAACCACAATGGAGGGAGAGCGAGTGTCTCCTTTTCACTCGCGGGTGGTTGTTAATTTGTTACTTAGTCCAGTGTTCGCTCTCCTTTGTTTCCCAGGGCGCCGTGCGTTTATCGGAGTTGGATTTGTAGATCGAGGGGATGCTTTTGACTTCAATGTAGCCATTCAAGATCACTTCAAGTGAGTTTTCTTCTCATCCTTTGCTCGCTGGGCTGGGTCATTTCTGTGGCATTCACACCATTGTAGGGGTTCGCCGAAATTGCTGCAGTTGGAAGCAGTCAGCTGTCGACTCACGAGGGAGGGGAAGCATGGTCAGGGGAGTGTTACGGGGCAGACAGATCCTGAGCCAGTTTGTTTCCCTTTATACAAAGAAACAAATGTGGAACATTTTTGTCTTGCCAAAATTTCCCAGACCCCTCACTGAGGGGATAAGACTGATCCCTGCTGGGCCCTCACTTGGTCTGCCTGCATCACAGCCCCAAATGAGAATTTATAAAAATAAGTTGTTATAAAACCTGGTGATTTAGCTGAAAAATACACAGCAAAAGTAGTTTTGTTTTTGAGCAAATAATTTTCCCTGTAGAGTGTGCATTCCAACCAATGCAGTGTTAATAGCAGAGCTGTCTGAATAACCGAATGTGTTTTTGGTTCGGTGACCAAACGAGGGGATTGGAATTAAGTTAATTTCAATCTGAAAATGAATTTTTGTGATTTCTCACTGAAACAAAAAAAACTGAAAAAAGTTTGTCAAGTAGAGACCGTCCTGTTCAACTGTCTATTCACAGCAACAGTTATGGAGCCAGCGTTTTTGATTTTTTTCAAAACGAACTGTTCTGACATTTCCAGGATGTCTGCTGGCAGAAACTCTTTGCTGAATTTGACAAGTAGATTTGGTGTCCCACAAATGCATTCTTTGGCAAACAGTAAAAAATGTTGCCCATCTCTAATTGACAGCCCCAAAGTGAAACTGGCTTCATTGATGTCTGGGCCCAGAGAAATGCAAAAAAAAACCCCAGATTGGATTTTCAAAATTTGTGGTTCGAACTGTGCTGGGAATTTAAGAAGATCAGCTTGTTTCCAATATGGATTTGAAATGGACTGCGTTCCTTGTCGCAACCCCGTACTTAGCTATGAGCAGTTCTCATATGTGCTCTGTCCTCATTTGACACTTTCATTTCCCCCCACACAGATGGGTTAAACAGCAGAGCGAGCTTGCAAAACAAGCCGAGAACCCAGATCAGGGACCCAAACTAGACCTGGGCTTCAAGGAGGGCCAGACCATCAAGCTGAACATTGCGGTGAGCTGATTTCTTGGTTAGTCTGCTGCTTCCACCGAAACTTCCCCGGCACTCTCCTTAGAGGCAATCCCAGCGTTCATCTCGCCATCTGTAGTTTGGTTGTAGAGTCTATTGTTTGAGACACATGGAAGCTCATCTTTACAGGTGCGTAAGGCTGACTTACCGGATGAATGATCAGTCCCTTAGAATGATCAGTCTGGCTCTGCCAAAGCCAGATAGTTTATTGGTTGCAATGCTGTAGCAGTGTGATGGAGTTTAGGGTGTGTTGGGTCCCCCTCTGTCCGCTCCACAGAGGGTGGGAGTCTGTGACCCCACCCAACTACAGAACTGGGCTTGGGCTCATGTATTTGGCACTGAAGGTCGCTGGTGATGGCCAAGATGGTAGTGGGACTTCAAAGAGAAGCAGCCTCTCTCCTGCCCTGCCCCCAGACTGTGCTGATTCTTTTAGGCTGCTGAGCACAGCAGATATCAGAGGCTTCCCATGAGCAGTCATATTTGGAGACAGTTGTGCCATAGCACCGTCTGATGCTCACAACAGCTGCTGCCTGGAAGCTGACATTACAAGTTGTGTATTTTTCATTTCCCCTTAGAACATGAAGAAAAAAGAAGGAGCCGGAGGGAACAGCAAACTGCGGCCCGCAGGGCCCGGGGGCCTCAGCCTGCTCCCACCCCCTCCTGCAGGGAGATCTCCTGCTCTGATCCCTCCTCCAGGGGAGCAGCTTCCCTCATGCCCTGCGGCCTCCCAGCCAACAAGCGTTGCTAACACAGGTCTGGGTTCAAGCTTAATTTTCTTTAGGTTGATTTATACCTGCCAGTGCTGCTTATATGGTGCCCATTACCGTGGTATCTGGGAGCTTCTGTAGGCATTTCTGTGGCACTTCTCAGCGGTGTGAGAGCCATCAAAATTACCTCTAGGAAAGACAGATCCTTTAAGCCAGTTCCTTTCACTGACAGGCTGATTCCTTCAAGCGTATTTCTACGCTGTTCAGGGAGATGTTTGTTTAGAGAGGTGCCTTGCGGTGAGCTGTGGATGTGGCAAGATTCAGTCAGGCTGGCAAGTTTGTTCCTTGATTGCAGAAATCACTGGATCCTACACCCTTTCCCCAGCCTCACAGGATTCAATCTGGCCTCGGTCAGCTGCAGCATCCCAAATGAGTGTAGCCCATGGTGGGGAATGCAGGGAGAAGACTGCCCCTCAAGTAACTCATCCCTGGGCCATCCAGGGCTTTGAAGATGAGAAGAAAGGTCTTGAACTAATCCTAGAATTCAACTCACCGCCAATGCAAGGGGCTCGTGTAATGTGTTCACGAGTTTTTGGCTCCTTTTAAATGGTGAGCTGCTCACCTGTTGAAGTCTTTAAACTGGGATTTGAGGACTTCAGTAGGTCAGACAGAGATTAGGGGTTTATTACAGGGGTGGGTGGGTGAGATTCTATAGCCTGTGTTGTGCAGGAAGTCAGACTAGATGATCATAACGGTTCCTTCTGACCTTAAAGTCTGAGTGTCCAGATATCTCCCTGCACCAACCCCACGTAATGTAGTATAGTGCTGATGTGACAAATGCATTCATCACTTCAGTGTAAGGGACAGGCGGCTGAAAATCCTTCTGAGGAATCTTCAGTGGGGCTCAGCAGCACCGGAGAAGATGACCAGCTGTGTCGGTAGATCGAAGCAGACTCGAGGGAGGGAGCTGACATAGGCGAGCTAGATCAGGAAGCAGATCTGATCCGATCAGACTAGCTGAATCGTCATCACCCAGCAATCACGCTGGTGGTTAACTGGTGAATGGAACCCACGTAGACGAGGCAGGGCCAGTCCCGTCATGGAAGAAGTTAACTTAAAACTTCCTCTTTCCCTCAGACATTGCAGCCTTCATTTAGCACAGTGATGAAAGAGAGGCTAACGCATCAGCATAGGCACTAACAGGGGTTTCTGTCCTGGCCAGTCATAGTATGTGTGTGGCATTAACTGTGGTTTCTGATTCTTACCACCTCCTCCTGGCTTGCATGTGCACGAATTATAAACATCACTTCCCTTGGGAACTCCTGCACATACCTTGAGATAGCAGGCATGTCTGGTCCTAAGAAACCGCGTCCTTATGCCCACATGGTACCTTCTGCCATTCAGCTACGGAGGCAGTTAAATCTTACTTCTGAGGGAATTGTTCAGGTAGGATCAATATGATCACTTGGGTTTATGCAGCTGTGTGTCCAGAGCAGACCTGTGAGATGAAGTTCAATGAAGCTGTTAATTTCACTTCCCCTGTGTCTTCTGTGAAGCACTAAATCTGTGCGGGACCTGGGCATTATTTTTGTGCCAGTGCCAAGATCTTGTGATCACTTTTTTTAAAAGTGGAAAACCTTTTATGAATAATCCCTAGCTCTGAACTAGTGCTTTTCATCAGTAGATCTTGGTGAAGCTCTTTGAGATCAGTATCAGCCCACTTTAGAGAAGGGGAAACCGAGGCACAGAGCGGCGACTTGCCTAGGGTCACCCAGCAGGCTAGTAGCAGAAGTGGGAGTAGAACCCAGGTGTTTGTGTGGGCTCAGAATTGTGGTTGGTTCTGACAGCGCTTTGTCTGTGATTGTAAGCGTTCAGCTGCTTGATCTGCCATAGAGGTCTCACAGAAGCAGCTCAGAGTGTTCCTCTCTCAAGCCAGGAGCCGACCAGTTCAACTAATGAGCTTAAGCAACGTAGCTAAGCCAGTGAGAAGAGTTAGGTGGACATGGCTAGCTAGGTTTCCATCTGGCTTGTATTAGTTTGCCTGGTAAATATGTGCTGCCTTCCTGGGGCCATAAGGAACTGAGGTTGGTGGGAAATAACTGATGGGGGTGAAATCTGATCTTTCTTTTCCTTCTTTTGAATTTCCTGGTTGCCGGCAGATGCCGCTTCGTCTTGGCCACAGCCCGGTGGTGCCACCGTAGCCGCCAGCGCCGAGATCTGGGGAGACTTTGCCAAAGCGTCAGGGTGAGGCCCTTCCTGCTGTTCAGTGTGGTGTGTAGCGGAGTGAGCAGGGGTGGCTTTCTGGGTGGGAACAGTTACGTTGTATCAGCAGTCCGGGAGAGCCAATCCTCGTCTCCACTGGACAGTTCAGCCCTGCCGGTGGCAACACAGGTATCTTCTGGGGTACTCTCTACGCGCGCCTCCCCTGAACTAGAAGAGCACCGTTCTCGGGGTGAGAAGGGATGGCTGTCCTTGGCATGAGTTAAAGTGGACATTCATCCATTAGAAACAGGGACTTGGTGCTCCTGTATTTGTTGGCACTCTCAGTTGTCCCCTAATACAGGGGTCTTCACACTTTTCCCTCTGAAGCCCCTTTCCATGGAGGGAAAAGTCTGGCAGCCCCCCGGGGGTATGTCTGCCGAAATGCCACAGCAGAAAGCAGAAGCTTCCACTTTCTGCGGTGGCATTTCGGTGGGACTAAAATAGCCCGCCCGGGAGTTCGGCGGTCTCCCGGGCAGGCTTGGCGGCGGTGCCGGGGGCTCGCGCACCCCTTGGGATGGGCTTGCGGACCCCCAGGGGTGCGCGCACCCCAGTTTGAAGACCACTGCCCTAACATCTCTGTTGTCTGTCACTGCAGCCTGTTCAAATGATTACCGTTAGCGAGCCGTTAACAGCCCAAGCGGGCCCTTGGGGCCTCTTAACCACAGGCTTGCCTTCACTAACAAGAAAAGGTGGGTTTACCATGGGATAACTATCCCACAAAGCCATGCTGCTATGAGAACAGAAGGAGACAGGGTACTGTAGGTCTACTGCAAAGTAAATTAGGTGAGGTCAACGCCAGGTGTGGGGAACAGCACTGACCTTGCCAAGCTACCTCCGGGAAGTGCAAAAAATGCCTTGTCTCCATAACTGCTGCACCTTCCTTTCACTGTACAACCCCCCTCTTTTGAAGCAGTGACAAAGCCCTAGTGTGAGCTAAGGGTCTGTCTTCACCGCAATTAGCCTGGATGACTAATTAGCCTGGGCACCCAGGAGAATCATGGGAAGGCACTGGAGGACTATCAGAATGATTTAGCCTGCATCCTTACTGCAAAGTGGGAGAGTTCTCAGCCCAAGAGAAAGCAACACCCAAGTTCTAACTCTCTCCCGCAGCCAAGCCCCAACAAATTTGGGTGAGAGGGTTTTGTGGGAGGGGGATGGGGCAGCACCATAATAAGAACCCAAGTTAACTCCACATTGAAGACTGACCCTAAGAGGAGTTTTGATCTCCGCATTGTATGGCAGCTTGGCCAACGTTCTCAGTCCGAGTCTGTGCGACCAGCCCCTCAAGAAACAACCCTCAGACTTAGCCCAAACCACCTTCAGCATCTCAGAGCATGACTTTGTTTCCTTCCAGGTCTGCATCTACCCAGAATCAGCAGAGCCCGGGCTGGGTTCAGTTCTAAACCAGACACCCTGTCTGCTTTCCTGTGTGGATGCTGCGGAAGGAACCTCTTCTCTTCGCTGTGGACCAAAGCCTGGGGGAAGCCCCCCTACACCCAGAGCTAACAGGCCACTCCATGACTGGTTGCAGCCTTTGTAGCTTTCTTGGGCATTACAAGAAAGGGGCGATAGCTATGCAAAACCCAAAAAGTGCCCTGTGACTGCAGTGTGGAAATAAGGGCCTCATCGCTGGGGAGAGTGATGCCTTAAACTCTGAACTCTCAATAGAAACCAGCAGCCCCAGCGGCTGGGGCTCTTAGTTCTGCCCTGAGATCACAGCAAACCATAGAGGACTATAGAGGAGCGAGTGTGTCCGTCCCCCCGCTGCTTCTCCAAACCAGCACACTGTGGTGTTTACATATTTCCAACAAGGATGCTTTTTTGTATCGCTTCTTCCTCCCTTTCCATACTTGCAGCCTTTTTGACTAACGTAACTGAGGATACTGCCAAAGACAGTAACTCGACCTGGTCTCCCACAAACAGATGCGTTATTAAAGAGCTTGTGAGGGGAGAGCGAAGAGCAGTATCAGAAGACTCCAATTTGGATGAAATCTTATTAGCATTTGCTGTCTGATGTGCTAACAGGCTATGCAATAGATGTGGAAGGACACATGCGATGCAAGAAGGGATCTGCAAGGTTAACAACTGGCCACAGCAGCTGTGTACTGCTATGAGATGCACTTTGCACCTTGAATAGTTTGGGGTGGTGGTAGAGGAAACAGTCCCCATCTGGCAGTAGGACTGACAGTGGGGTTGGTATAGAGGCAGCAAGACCTTTTAATGCTGTCAAGAACCGTTCTAGTGTCGTCCTTGCCAAGATTTTTCACCAGCAAATTGGTACAGGTCTTCTGAAGTGCTGCCTTGTCGCTGAGATGTGCCTTATTGAAAGGTGCTAACCACCAGCCTGAAAGCTTCTGAGCATGTAGATGAACTACAACAGGTAACTGTGATGGGGAAGAGCTCTTAATTGGACGACTTTGGTTAATTAGCTGTATCTGAGCAAAACTCTGAAATTCCTAATAAGTCTTCATGGTTTGATATTAAGTCTCTGGCATAGTTTGATGCAATGAAGGACAGAGCTGTGGTTGCCTTTTTTATGGAGCTGGGCTTAAGATTTCTCTTTACAAAAATATTTTCTTATCTATTTATTTCGAGGTGAAGGCCTTTACCAGTATGAAGTCCTGCTATTTTTTTAAGTGTTCCAACTTTGTCTGTCTTCTTTTTTTAATTTCAAACTGGATGATGAGGAACTGATTTCTGGTATTTAAAAAACAAAAAATCCCGAGAATGTGTTTAAAATTGCCTCTTTGAGCCGCTGGAAGAGCGCCTAGGAAAAACAGGTGGGAAATGTAACATTAAATTAACAATAAAATGTTTTGAGGGTAAGTATGATTCCTGTTTATTTTCCAGAGTTACTGACCTGAATTAGACAGGCTCTGCTGTGAGTGTAGGGAATTATTCCCTGATTTATCTTCTTACCCCTTTCTGATAGAGAGAAGGGCGCAGCTGGGCACCAGAAGTATATGCACTGAAATACTAACGCAGCTGCCAAATGTCTGAGGGCATAGGGGGAAGCCACAGTAGAAATGTGCTGAATAACAACGACCTTAACATCTAGCACAACCACACGGGACCCCAGCGGAATGAAGGGTACAGATAACCTGACACGGTGACGGGGTCTGTTGAACAGCTGGAGTGATGGCTGGCAAGGTGGTTTCCAATGGTGGTGGTGTGGTAAGAATGAATTGGGTGGAACGTTCACAGTGTAGCGTTTACGAGGCATCACGTGACCACCAGTAGCGTAGATCAGGTTTATACCCTACCTTGCTTCTATTGCCCTCAAGTGTCAAACTCCCTCATCCCCCAAGAGTGAGGGCACCTGTCTCTTGCCAAGGAGCTAAGAGCAGAAGTGAGAATCCTGCACAGATGGGAACTTTGGGAAAAAATGTGTCATTTGACTGGCTGGTGCCTACTGCTGGGGAGAGATCAGAGTCTCCTAAGGGCCTGAGCTGAAGCCAATGGAAAGTCTCCCTTTGTGTTCAGTGGGTTTGAAAGAGCTAGTGGCTGAGGAACACTGGGCTGGACTGATTGGACAAGCAAATCCTCTGCCCCATCTGCTTGCATGTCATGATCTCCATCTTTCTGCTATTCTGCTGCTGTGTTAATTGGCTAATAAAACAAGAAGGGAAAAGCCACTTTCTAATGTTGGGCAAAGGAGAAAGGTTGGGAGAATCCTGGAGTCCTGGGATATCCTGCTGGATTATTTCGACACACATTATGCCAGTGAGTCTCTTAGATCGCATGCAGTGTCCCTAGGGTTTGTCCCTCTTGCACGAGAAGCAAAGGCAGTTTTTAACCCAGTGTCTCAGACTGCTGAGGCCTCTGCAGTACAAACAGACACAGTCCCTGCTCTGAAGAGCTTATAGTCCAAGGCCTTGATCCTGGAGATTCTTACCTGTAAGGTGTGAGGGGGACAGGGTAATCTGCCCTTTAAGGGCAGTACTTCCCACTGGTCATCCCTCCCCATCACATACTGTGGCCCTTTAAGGGTTTAAGGTCCTCAAGCTGTCGCCTCTCTTAGGCAAAGACCCGTATCTCCCTCCCGAGAGGTCTTTCTGGGCTCTGCCGTTCTCTGCCTACACTGGGATACCCCAGAGGACAGAGTGCTTAGAGCTCGGTGTGTCTGCTTTGCTTTCTTTGTGAAGGTTGTGAACAGGGTAATTGGTTTTTCTAAGCAAGCACCTTTATTCTTAAGGTAAAAGCATGACAGAGAAAACTAAAAACAATAAAAGAACTTGCATAGATGCTAATAAGCTTACCAGAGAGCACCACCTATCTTCAAAAGAGCTCTGGTCTGTGGCAATCCTTCCACCTCTCCCCTGGGGAGTGGGGCCCTCCCCTTGGAGAGAAGGTCCTGTGTTAACTGGATCAGGAATAAAGGCCCTCAGTCTGTTTAAATGCAGGTTATTTATTCCCAAGCCCTCTCTCTGTCTGCTGGACTTGGGAGAATTCAGTTTGCCTGAGTACAAGTAAGCTCCCAAGGAGGTGGTGCCTCTCTGGAGGTGTTACAAACCTAACAATCACTCGCCCCCACTGCTCCTAGTCCCTGGTGAGCCATGGTTACTGTCACCCCTGACAATCCCAGGCCCAGAGAAAATGATTAGGGGGCTGGAGCACATATCTTATGAGGAGAGGCTGAGAGAACTGGGGTTATTTAGTCTGCAGAAGAGAAGAATGAGGAGGGATTTGATAGCCTTCAACTATCTGAAAGGGAGTTCCAATGAGGATGGATCTAGACTGTTCTCACTGGTACCAGATGACAGAACAAGGAGTAATGGTCTCAAGTTGCAGTGGGGGAGGTTGAGGTTGGATATTAGGAAAAACTTTTTCACTAGGCGGGTGGTGAAGCACTGGAATGGGTTACCTAGGGAGGTGGTGGAATCTCCTTCCTTAGAGGTTTTTAAGGTCAGGCTTGACAAAGCCCCGGCTGGGATGATTTAGTTGGGGTTGGCCTGCTTTGAGCAGGGGGCTGAACTTGATTTCCTGAGATCTCTTCCAACCCTGATATTCTATGATAGTGATGCATAAACCTTATACAGTGAGATCTCCCAAAGATGTTGCTGGAAATGGCCGTCTCTGTTACAGGGGATGGGGGGAGAATTGTCTTGTAGCCCTTGACCCTGAGTGGTCCTGCTTGTCAGGAGTCATTTCCCTCCCCACCTAGAAGTTTGGGATTTAAAAAATTGTCACTTGTGAGTCTTAAGGATGGATTTGAATCCTTCCTTGGCAGAGGGAAAGGTCTGGGTGGGCCAAGGCCAAAGAACAGTGATTGAGGAATGGAGGTAGGGCAAGTGGCCTGAGAATTCAATCAATTAACAGCAGCTAGCATCTAGCACTGTTCCTGCTGTGTTCATGATCACAGTCGTGATTAATCTGTCACGCTGGCCAGTTCACCGAAGCCATCAGTGGAGGGAGAAAAACCCTTCACGCCAAGTCAAAATTTATGAACAGAAGCTATCCAGTCCCGGAAAAACCTGGCTGCTATAGCAACGTGTCGCTGATTGGGCGGATGGGTTTTGTTTACCAGCCGCCCTGTGGAGTCATAACCCCTAGCAGCTAATGAGCTTATGGAGGGGAGGACGACAGGCTGAGTTATGAGGTGGGCGGCTGGGCACCAGGTTACCAGGAGGAAGTCAAGGGGTTAGTGTGGCCATGCTGGAGCAAGCAGTGACCTTGTCCAACAAAGAGACCTAACCTGAATGTCACACAGCACGTGCCGGGCTCTATAGTAACCAGCCCTGGGAGAGTAACCAACACGCCAGCAAGCCCCAGAGCAACCAAACAGAGAGATCACTGCTGGTGAGTACGGGCAGGACGGTGGAAGGAGAACGTGAGGTTTAACACTGATTGCGCTCTGTGGCTGTGGTGGGAGCAGGGGCCAGCTGGTGCCTGGTGAATGAGGGGTTAAATCCAGCTCAGCTTCCCTCCAGCTCCTAAGCAGGTGCTCAGGGAAAGGGCTCTGAAGGTGGATGCTTTGGGGACAGCGGAGGGATTCCTTAGGGAGTTTAACTTTCCCTGGCCCTTCTTGCTGCAGCCATTTGATGTCTTGTTATTAACATGGCTCCTCATGGATTGGACCCTGCTAACTACAACTGGCCTTCTGTTGTCTGCTGGGTCACTCCACCAGGTAAACGTAATTCTGTGGAGGAGAGTGGATCTAACCCATCTCTGCAGAAGGAAAACTAATCTGGGTGTCAATTGCCCTTTGTGAAATCCACAGGAGACAACATGTGTGAACAGTGTGTACAAACGCCCAGCGGTGTTACCCTGTGACCATTGGGGTTCTTGGAAGTTCAGGTGTAGCACAGGCAAAGAGGCATAGAGGGGAGGCCTTTTCAGCAAGAACAAGGATTTTATTAGTGCCTCTTTTTGCCTGTTGCACAGAAACGTAGCAAACACCTCCAGCCATTTCTAAAGAAAACGAAATTAAAATACAATTTTATCCCGAGCCGAAAGCAATCTTTGGTCAGCACTAAGAGGGTGTGTTTACACTGCAGGATTTCACACTGCTGAAAAGGTGCTGCCACTAGCAATTGTGTAAGCACCGGGGCGGCTGGGATGAGTTTCATGCTATCAGGTTGAAGACCCCTGTGTAAGTTTAGTCTTTCACAGTCGCTAGTGCTTGTTAGTTGCACTGCTATTGGCAAAAGGCTTTGCGGTCTGCTAGCCCAGGCAAAGCAAGCGGTGCTTCATCCTGGGTACAGATCTCTCTCTCTCTCTCTCTCTCTGTAGCCAGGCCACCTTGTGCTTGGATACTGGGCCATCTCCCAGCTACGCAGGTCCAGGCTTGGGTCAACAGTTGGCTTTGAGACCTGCAAGGCACACCCTTGGCAGTTCTCTAGGTGGTGCTCTTCCCTCGGAGTTACTGCTGGCCTGGTTGTAGGCTGCTTTACACATGAGATGCTGCTATAAAAAAGCCAGAGACGCTATGCTTTCTTTTTGGCAAGAATTATGCTCATTAGCGCTTGTGCCCTGGCCAAATTCTAATGTGGTTAACCTGGGCCCCGCTTTGTCTGAGACTGGGTTGTGTATTGTTCTCAAGTCACACCTGATGGCTAGGAGTGAACAAGATTAGAGCCAAGGCTGCAAGATTTCTCTCTTTAGGGGCAGTGCTTCATGCGTGACCAGCTTCACTGATTGATTCATCCTTAGTTTCGCTTCCTGGCTCATGCGCAGAGCATTTTTATATCACTTTTGGTGGCTGCAGCCGCAGCATGGGTCTGGGGTTGTAGGATCGGGGCTGAAATTGGAACAAATTGATTTTGACTGTAAACTGTTCAGGGCAGGGAAAGGGGTTCACCAGCGTGCTCTCAGCTGGGTATTTGCTAAGAAATACAGCACTAGAACTGCCGCAGGTTGAGTTTGGGGCCAGGACAGTTCCTTCTTTTCCTCCATCGAGCCAGGGCAATGGCTAAGAGAAGCTCCGTCTTTACTTCCTAGCCCCCTGCGTGGAGCTTGAAAACAGTGGCCGCCAGAGAGGAGGCCGGCATGGCACAGCGAGAGCTGGTGATGGCGCTGGGGACTCTTTTGCAGATCCCATGTTATTGCTGGGCCCTGCAGCTCTTCCACGCTGAGGTTGAAGAGGCCACCAGATAGTTCTGAGGAAGTGGGGAGAGGAGAGGAGTGGGCCTG
The DNA here is from genome assembly GCA_007922305.1 of Dermatemys mawii. Lineage (NCBI taxonomy): Eukaryota > Metazoa > Chordata > Testudines > Dermatemydidae > Dermatemys > Dermatemys mawii. Next base: position 12,257,102 of record ML677380.1, read on the forward strand.
AGCATCCTTAGTAGGGTTATTCTCAGGCTTTGGCGCTCTCCCTTCCTGGACAGAGAATCAGCTGAGGAACAGACAAAGGCACTGACACACTTTTTGAAAGCAGATTAAAACTTTCCAGTTTTCCTCTATAAGGAGCCTGCTATTTTTTAAAAAAAGCTAGTGAATTTCAAATCAATTCAAGCTGGTGTCCCTTTAAGTGCATTCCATCTCTTTAAATCTTCCAGGGAGGCAACCATTATACATTTCCTTTCCTATCCTGTTTTATAGTATTACTTTGGACTGCTGATCATCTGCCCACATTCTACCCCAGAAGTAGCTGCATTTTTGCACCATGTGAAATGTTTCCTGTATATTGTTTAAGTTCTCTCAAATCCTTTAGGGCGAACACTGACCATTTACATTTCTATAACAACCTGTCCCTGACTGGCTACAGAACTAGAGGCATGTTTCTACACCTCGCTTTGTTTTAGTTACCCCCTATGCATAATATAGATGACACTTACATTGACCCTGCTTTGTAAAGTGCTTTGAGATCTTCAAATGAAAAGCATTGTTTGTATCAAAAATCTTAATACCTTGCTGGAGAGTTTTATTCCTGTAAAATGTTTGAGAGCGCTGACTTCAGGGTATGTCACTGAGATGCCTTTAATCAAGGCACTAAACTTGTTCGGAGTGGAAGGGGAACGTAGATGACAAATTAAAATTGTTATCCGATCAGAGAGGCAGAAATGACCATGTGCCTTAGCTGACCAATCATACAGCTCAAACAGCCAATTCTATCAAATGAGCAGCCAAACGGTTCCTCCAAAGCATCTGTAGCATCCAGGTGTTTGGAAAACTATTGGCTAAATAGCTTTGCCTGGCAAACACGTTTGTAAACATTGGGATGTGAACAGAAAAGTAACTAGCAAAATAAAATGGCTACATTCCTCCAACACACTGTTTGTAAGTAACAGCTCCACCAGCTGTAGTGATCTCAGCTGGGAAGTCTGGCAGGTCTCCAGGCTCCTTCAAGGGGAAGGATACAGTTAACTAGGAATGGCCGACGCTTGGTCAAACGGCTCTTGTAGCAACAGCATCCGGCTGCTAATATCTGCCCTGCACACAATGCTTGGAGCAGTTTGCCAAGCATGGAAGACAAGAAGGCCCGTTATGTGTCGAGACAAGCTCAGGAGGATTAAACAGCTTTACAACCACAATGCAATGTGCCTGCCCAACCTCCAGGCCTAGCCTAGTTCAGTGACTGAGGCCTTTCAAGCTCCGGTGAACAGGTTCTCTGGTGAGGACACTTTGAATGAGTGCTCGCAAGGTTAACCTTTGTTTAATGCAGAGGAAAGTAAGTACATGGAAAGTACCATGGAGTACTTGATGGAGCTGCTATAAGGTGGGTGCATAGCTGGTTGGAAATAGGGTGACCAGATGTCCCGATTTTATAGGGACAGTCCTGATTTTTGGGTCTTTTTCTTATATAGGCTCCTATTACCCTCCATGCCCTGTCCCGATTTTTCATGCTTGCTGTCTTAGCTGGAAAACCATTCCCAGAGAGTAGTTATCAGCGGTTCACAGTCATGCTGGAAGGATATATCAAGGGGCGTCCAATAAGGATCAGTTCTGGTTCTGGTTGCGTTCAATATCTTCAACAACTTAGATCAGTGGTTCTCAACCAGGATCCAGGGAGGGGAGGGAGGGCTGCGAGCAGGTTACAGGGGGGCCGCGAAGCAGGGCTGGCATTAATCTTGCTGGGGCCCAGGGCAGATGGCTGAAGCCCGGGACTCCAAGCTCCGCCACCCTCAGCTGAAGGGCTCTGCAGGGCTCCCAAGCAACTGCCGTGATTCCTCCCACCTAACGCCGGCCCTGGCTTTTCCGTGCAGAAAATCAGTTGTTGTGGCACAGCTGGGCCATGGAGTTTTTATAGCATACTGGGGGGGGCCTCCAAAAGAAAAAGGTTGTGAATTCCCAGCTCTAAATACCAGCCTATCGCCCTGATCAACATTCTCTCACTGGTTCCTTGGACCCCTCCAGTCTGTCTGTATCCAGCTGTTGTCTCTTGACTTGTCTGTAGATTGTCAGCTCTCTGAGGCAGAAACTTTGAACAGCCTCTAGCACCCAGAGGTTCTGGTCTCTGATGGGGGTTCCTAGGCATTAATCCAAATCGTGTGTAATAATCGGAAGTGTGTGCGTGTCAAACCCAACAGGAGATACAGAGGGACTGGGAGCCAATAAGTGAAACTGGCTAGTGCAGAGTGAGGGCTAAGCAGGCTACTAAAGGAAGCCAACAGTAGCCCTGGTGAAATGTAGGCCAGATGGCAACCATTTCATAATGGCATGGGCTCTTCTGCTGTCAAAGCCAGGCATGGATTGGGCTTTCCATGCATTCTGGGAGAGCCCGGAGCCGGTGCTGGTGGATGGAGGGTGGTCGTGACCCCCGGGCCATGTAGATCGGACCTGGTTGAGGATTTCAGTGCACAGATTGGTCCCGTCCTACTGTAAGTTTTTTTATGAGGCACACATCAATGTGGTACCAAAGGGCCGAACCTGCTTAAGGGGGCCATGGTGCACAGAGCCAGGACGATGGGTGTGGGGGGTGGGATCCCATGAAAACAAGAGTGGCCTGGACTGGGAACATCCTGGAGCGGTCGGGAGACCCTGGAGGCAGGAGCTTCGCCCCCTTAGTTTGGGGTGGGGAGAATGTGGAGTGCGCTGGGGGACAGACGCAGGGGTGGGGCGGGGCCAAGGCATCCCAGGGGGGTGGGATGAGGAAGGAGGGAGATCTCACTTATGGAGCATGTGGGGAGATCCTGCCTCAGGGGATTGTGGGGGCAGCAGGGCAGAGTCCCCCTATTTGTGCAGGGTGTCCAGGGGCAGGTCTCCCCCATCTCTGGGGGGTTGTGGTGGGAGGAGGCCCCCTGGCTCTGACTGTGAAGGGGGAAGAGCAGGACCAGCCCCCTGCTGGGGGCAGTTGCATTTGGCCCTGTACTGGTAACCCTGTAACCCTCCTTCCCCTTCTCTGCTCTGCTGGCTCCTCCCTAGCTCGCTCTCCCCACATCTGCAATTGCTGGAGACTCTGGCACTGAACACAAGGATCTGTGCAACAGGCAGGGCACTAATGACCTCACTCCTGTCTGAGTGGCACACCTGGCGTCTCGCACATCCAGGCAGAAATGCTCCTCAAGACATCTGTGTGGCTCAAACGCTCGTCTCTTTCACCAACAGAAGCCGGTCCAATAAAAGCTATCGGCTCACCCGCCTTGCAGGAGAAAGGTTAAATCATAGAACCAGCACCACCCACCTGTCATTGTTATTACCTGTGATGTCTTCTGGCGGGATCCCAAGCAAGGATCAGCATGCCACGGGGCCAGGTGCTGATCCCCTGCTCTTGTCTAGGGCTGTTCCTCAGCAGATCTCAAAGTGCTTTGTAAAGATTCAGTATCTTTAGCCACATGTTACAGAAGGGGAAACTGAGGCACGGAGCAGGGACATGATTTGCTCAGGATCACTCAGCAGACCAGTGGCAGAACTGGGACGAGAACCCAAGTCTCCTAAGCCCCAGGCCACTGCTCTAGTCCCTAGGTTAGACTGCTGAAGAGCATGCATACAAGACAGAAAAACAGGCCCTCAAAGCTTGCTGCTATCCCACATTATGGCCCTTTACACCTGAGGCCTGTGAGCATCCAGCTTATTGGGGCACGTTACTGCAGTCATGAGCTATTCTGGTTCCCAGAAAGGCCTGCACAGCGGGATCATATTTGCACAGACTGAACAGTAATCTCCCGGCCAAAGCCCTGCTGGGGTCTGGATCAAGATGGCAAGGGGTCCAGATTTACCAAAACCCAGTCTCCTCCCCCATCACAGGCTCATTGATCTTCCCGCTCCCACGACCTTCCCCCCACCCGCCCCAGTTCCCGTCAGCTGCCTCCATCCCAAGCCTCCTGCCTTAATCCCCCTGCTGAACCATCTGCTGCTGGTGCATTTGTTTGTTGGAGTGACACTGAATTGTTGCTGCTTCTTAGCTGCAGAGGGGACCTGCAAAGAGTGACTCAGTGCAGGCAGGGATAGGGGGGGCCGTGGAGGTTCCCAAACCTACATTTCACAGCACGGGAAGGATCCAGATCCAGCCTGGTTCAGACCTGCCCTGCTGCCTTGCAGGGTCACTCACAATATCACGAGCACCTCCACCTGAGTTCAGCAGGGCTGTCCTCCGTAAACCCAAGGGATGTCCGCAAAGCCCCCTACGGGAAGGGGAAGTGAGGTCAGGCCAGCAGGACGGGGTACGTCTGTGACACGGGTACTTGTTCCATGTGGGGTTTATGTCACCGGCTTCTTGTTCGGTTACCTTGAGAGCACAACCCTTGTTTAGCAGGTGGGGCTCCTCTACAAAGTGAATCTGGGGAAGTGGCCCCCACCCGATTGGCCCCAGGTGCGTCCCAGCATCACTGCGCCACGCGTCAGACCCTCAAGTACATTTTCACTCCCGTTTCCCTGTGGGAGCCAACGTGGCTGGCAGAGGCGGGAGCTGGACTCTGTTATTCCTTGTGCGTTGTTTGCTACGTTCTGGTCAGTTACACCTGCACAGCCCCACTGAAAGCAGGGGCGGGGAAGGCAGAACGTGACCTGATGGAGCTGGAGAAGAGAGGCCAGCTGACCTGTGAGGCCGGGCTGGTTCTGCAGGGATGGCAGTTAGGGGGAAGTATTATTTTCCCTTTGTGAACCAGTGACCCCTCTGACTGCCACACGCTTCCTCTTGTCTGGAATTGAGCCCCGATCTTGCAATTTGCCCACTCAGGTGCTTCAGAGTGGCTCTGAGTGGCCACCGGGGCTCGCCTGCCTGCTTTTTAGTGCAGGATCAGGGCCTTGCGTTGCAAGCTCATTGCTGTAGGGATGTTATGTTGTTGGTACAGTACACCGGACTATCTGCCCTTGAGCTGAGCACCACTGTAATATAATAATAAGGGTGGTCGGTTGAGGCCAGTGAAAATCAGCCTTTTCATCGTCACGTCACACGGGACATAGATTTTTCCGTGGCCTGGTCTACGTCTTAAAATAGATTGACCGAGCAACGTCGCTCGGGGCCGGCGAAAATTTTGCGCCATAGTGAGGACGACCTAATTCCCACTATAGAGGCAGCAAGGTCGACAGAAGGATTCCTCATTCCTCTTAACTACCACCTCCCAGAGAGGTGGATTAACGGCATCCGCAGAAAACCCCTTCCCTTGGTGTGGGAAGCATCGAGACTACCAGAGCTGCGCGGCTTAATGCGGAAGGGGCTGGGCTCTGCCCAGATTGTCCGGCCATGTGTCTGCTCATGCAGTGTTCTAGACCGGTTGCCCTCCTTGTCTCTCAGTGGGATTCCGCTGGAGGCTCACCTGAGCCGTTCATCGGGTAAGGCTGGGACTTTACTGAGAGAAAATCCTGTGGCTTTGAAAAGCCCGTCGGCCACATCCCTCCAAAGGCAGACGCCTAGCTGGGTCGTGAGCCTTCCACCCTCTTGGACTGGGCCAATTGGACCTAGAAATCAGGGCTTTTCTGCCCTGAGATCTGATTTAGGATCAGCACCTGGCGGGACAGCCTTAGGATTTGGGGGGTTCAAATCCAGTATCAGCCATTTCTCCCATGAAATCTGGGGTGTTTGAGATCTGAGCAGTCAGCCTCAGAACCAATCTGTCTGTCATAGGTGTTGCTAAAGGGACACCTCTGTGTAGAACAAAGCAATATAAGTAGTGCTAACAACAGTGTCCAAAAAGGGTGTTTCTAGTGTAGACATGCTTACAAGCAGAGACAGCAGGATTTCTGGGCTTAGCTGCAGCTGTTAATTTCTACCTCGTTCATTTTCAGTTTATTTGTATGAGATTCTCTCAGTGTTCGGGCTGATTTTAAGATGAAAATATTTTTTGTGTGGGAAGGAGTCTAACCAACCTAACCTCTCTCCGGACGGCCGCGTGGGGAACACAGGGCTCTTCCGACCTTTGCTTCTACTTAAGGCCTTTCGTTTTCAGTTGTTACTCAGTTTTTATGGAAGCATTTCCAGGTTTCACAAAAGTGATTGTTCCATTTTCACTGATTTACAGCCGAATTTGGGATCATTCACGTACATGAAAATACTGATGATGTTAAGGAAATCCACTCCATTAGGTGGACGGGTTTATGTTAATAATAAGTCAGTTGAAGTGTTAAATGCGAGGCTGTGTGTTAAACTAAGGCTGTGTAGCGGAAGATGCACGCATCTGTGTGTACATACAGTTAGCGTCCAGTTTGTGAAGTAAACCACAGTATTAAGCCGCCTTGACTTTCAATACTTTTACTTTTTTCTATTTGTTGCTTTATTACTGCCCTCCCGTCTCCCCATAGTAACCTTGATCTTCACCCTGAAAACTGTTCATTTTTTGCACTGATTTTCACCCGCTGTTTCATTTTTGTAATAAATACTGAAAGTTACTAGGAAAGTTTTTTTAGCAAAGTACAAACTGAAATCAAAGGGCCTCCCTTCTGATTAAGCCCCATGGAGGTCCGAAAAGGCGGCATTCTTCAGCATTGGAGTTTGCCCACATTTGTATTACCATAGTAATGAAGGTTTAAAGTTGTCATAGTGACTGTTGCTTGGGGGTTGGGCGAAGCACCATCTCGAATATCCCTCTCCGGCATTGGCTTGATCCTTCCCCTCCCCTCCACTGGCCTTCTGCCCTCCAAAGCCGTGCCACTCTTGGGTCCTAATGCACACCGCTTTGCTTTCAGATGATGATGTTGGTGACACCAGAGGTGGCCCCCTTTGAGCCTTGCCCACCAGAGGACAGGTTAGCTGAGGCAGTGGTGAATACACCAGTGACAGGCCCCTATTAGGGTTTGCACGATCGCTAGCACCAGCAGAGCTGCACCAGTGCTAGTGCAACAGTGGGAGATTCTTCTAAAAATGCTTGTGCAAGAAACAGCTAGGAAGTGTAAAGTTAGGGTCCCAGCTGTGAGCCCAGAAAGACCGTGTGCCTCCTGTGTCTTTGGGTGTGTCTACCCTGCAGTCGGCGGTGTGAGTGCCGCTCGGGGAGGCTAAAGAAATCAGTGAAGATCCGGTGCCATGGGCTTCAGCGTGGTCTGTGCAAGCCCATCTGGAACCCTAAGTAGGTTCTTGTGTTGTTGGCCTGCGCCAGGGTCCATGACTGCGTCTTCACTGCTATTTTTAGTTGTGCTAGCAGGATTAGAGCTAGCGCTGGTATGTCTATCTGAGTTGCAGTTGCCTAACCTTAGATGCACTATCCCTCGGTAGGCAAGAGGATGCAGCATCACCTGACTGGGCCAGAATCATGGCCTATTTGTGCCCACTTCCGTGTTACCAAGAATTTCAGTTGCTGTAAATCCTGCTGCCCATCCCCCTAGCTTCTCAGGAGACCAGGTTGCTTGGTTGAAGCTGCTTTTATTCAACACAGTGTCACTCAGTGGGTAGAACAGGAGACAGGGAGATGGATTGACCAAGTGCCACCTCCAGATTCTCTCTCCAATTTTGTGGGGTGAGCTAGGGAGAGTGATGTTTGTCTTTCTGTGCCTCGGTTTCCCCATTTGTGAAATGGGTCTAATACTATCCACCTGCCAGGGGTGCTGTGTGGCTTCATCACTGTCTATAAAGCGCCTTGGGCTCTTCCTGGGCAAAAGGCTCCAGAAAAGGGCAAAATATGGGTCTGATTCTCCCCACTCCTTAGTGGCAGGGGGCACAGAGAAAGAAGGGGCTCATTCATACGGTTGAGAGTACTGTACTTTTTTAAGCATAGTGTGATTTACAGCAAAATTCTCCAGCCCGGGAGAGGTGCTGGGTTTTCTAGCAGGGTGAATTCTCTTCTGGACCCTTCTTGGGGGCTTCATCGGTCTCATCAGCCGTTGACTAGTAGGAGTCTGATCGCTTGAATCTGCGTCCCTACTAGCTACGGAAAGGATGGACGATCAGGCCCATGCTGGCTGTGAGATTCCTGGATCCTGAGGCATGGCAGATGCTAGACTGGATCCATCTGTCTGTCCCAGGAGCCTGTCTCCTGACAGCGTCCAGTGCCCCAGAAGAAGGTTCAAGACCAGAGGCAGATTTACAGTTTTGTGGGGCCCTGGGCCAGAGCAATCGGGGGGCCCTATGCACCCCTTCCACCTGCAGTCCCCCCCGACACCCCTATGCTCCTGCTGGGGAAATGGGGTCAGACTTCCCCCGCTCCCCGGCAGGAGTGCCGGGCGAGTGGGCGGAGGGGGTTGGGTGCCCATTTTTCCAGACCCCCGCAATTGGCTGGGGCCCCTGGGCACAGGCCTCGTTGGCCCATTGGCTAATCCACCCGTTTTCAAGCCCCCCAATTTTCAGGGGTCAGATGTGGGGCAAAACCGCCTTTCTCATGGGCTCTTATCCTGATCTTGAAGAGTTACCGATGGCCTGAAGCAGGAGGCTGAATATTCCCTTCCACACTGTTCCCTGTCAGTAATGGCCACCGCGGAGTCTCCATCGGGGCTCCGCATAATCCTCCCCCCGTCCACATTGGGGTTTAACACGTGTTAATTACTGTGTTTTAACATCGCCACAACCCTCTTGTGGGCCCCTGTAAAGGTCGAATCCCCTCCCTCCCCCGCTCCCCGCCGAAGCCAGCACTCGGGGCTCCGGCTGTGGCTACCGCTAGCCCAAAGCTCTTAGCCATGTCCCCCCCCCCCCCCGCGTCGGATCCCGATGGCCGAGCGCCAGGCAGCTGCGGAGCGGTAGGACCCCGGCGCAGGGAGAGGATGTGGCTGAATGAAATCCCCAGGAAGGGGCGGGGTTCCTAGGCCGTCTGCCCTCCCCCCGGGCCGCCCCCCGGGCCGGTCACACGGGGGCGGGGGGACTGAATCCGAATCCCAAATCCCGGACGCGGCGCTGGGGGCGCGGAGCAGCCGCTGGGCCCGGGGAAGGGCCCGTCGGTGGCGCCAGGGGCTGAGCCGCTAGCAGCCGGCTGCAAAGGGCGAGAGGAGCCGGGGAGGCACCGGGCCGGCTGGTGGGGGGCTCGTGGATCTCCCGGGGACCCCGCACCCCATGAGCGCCCCCGAGAGCGCAGCGGAGGCCGAGCTGAAGCTGGAGGCGGTGATCCAGGTTGGTGGGGAGGGGGTTCGCCTTTACGAGGGGCTGAAAGGAGCCGGGAGGAGGGAGCGCCCGGATTTGGTCTCACTCCGGATCAGAAAGTTTCTGTCTGCGGGATCCCGGGGCCGGCCCGGATTAACGCCTTACAAGCCGAGCCTGTGAATGTGGCTAAAGCCACCCCGATTTCTGAGCCGTTTTACACCCCCCAGTGCCCTGGGGATTGCTGGAGGGACCCAGGGCTTGATTCGGATTTCACACTGGTTTCACTCATTTCAGGGGGCTGCTCCCCAGTTACACTGTGGCCAATGCGAGGCGAATCAGGCCCCTGGTATATTCCAAAGATCCCTCTTTGCCTTGACTCTTTGGGTAGCAACTGTGTATGTGCCAGTCCTGAAGGAACTCCTTGGAAACGCTAGTCGATGGATTAAGGGTGGTCTGCCAAGTGGATGCAGCTTTTAGGATATCAATGTGAAGTTTGAAAGGTTGCCCCCCCACATTTTAACCACACAATATCTGGAATATTATATTTTGCCTTCCCAGTTGTTGCTGGGCCAGCTAGAGACTCCGGGTGGGAGATGTAGGAGGCCGTCATTAAAGCAGTGCCGGTGTATTTCAGTCCATCCTGGAGTGTTTGTCTCCCAAGCACGTGCCAGGCGTTGGCGTTCTCGGCGTGGTTTTTAAAAACACACGGTTGCTCAGGTTTCAAGCTTGTAATCACATCATCCTGGAAGTTCTCCAGCGGTTTGTGGAGTCCTCCAGTATCACAGGGTGGGAAGGGACCTCAGGAGATCATCTAGTCCAGGGGTCGGCAACCTTTCAGAAGCTGTGGGCCGATTCTTCATTTATTCACTCTAATTTGTTTCGTGTGCCAGTAATACATTTTAATGTTTTTAGAAGGTCTCTTTCCAAAAGTCTTTAGTATATAAATAAACTATTGTTGTATGTCAAGTTAATAAGGTTTTTAAAAGCAGCTTCATTTAAAATTAAATTAAAACACAGAGCCCCCCAGACCAGTAGCCAGCATGGATGCCACTGAAAATCAACTTGTGTGCTGCCTTTGGCACCTGTGCTATAGGTTACCTACCGCTGGTCTAATCTAGCTCAAAGTAGGGCCAATCCCCCTTTAAAATCATCCCCTATCCCTAAATGCCCCCCTCAAGGATTGAACTGACAGCCCTGGGTTTAGCAGACCAATGCTCAAATCACTGAGCTATTTCTCATCTTGGGGATGGTTTGGGCATATGGGGGCCTTGTAACAGGAGTCTGAGTTCTTGCCCATTTTACGATAGATGGGCAAGAACTCAGACTCCTGTTACAAGGCCCCCACAGGCCTTGCCCATCTATCGTAAAATGGGAAAGAAGCAGAAAAAGGCAGGAGCCCAACTTTTCTACCCCCTGTGCAGGTCACCTGTCAGACCCTCGACGGGATAAAATAGGTGCACACGCTGTCACCTGACTGGATGGCTTTGTATCAGGGCACTATTTTTATCCCCTGAAATCAAAGCTGCCAAGGGGCCAGGTTCGGAGGCAGGGCTGGGTCCGACTCCAAGTCCGATCCATTCCAGGCCCGGGGGAGTCTCTCCAGAAGTTATCACAGAGCTCTCGGGTGTGAGGCGAGCCAAGGGGTAAAGGACGCTGGTCTGTATTCCCCTGGCAGGGACGGGCGTGGCGGGGCAGGGAGAGATTAGGGCTGGCTTTTGTAAGGGCTTCGTGGGGAGCTTGCACCCAGAAAGTGTTTGCAAAGTGCTTTGCCCGTTCCTGGGGTCTGGGGGTGTCACAGCTCTGCGCTGCACCCCTGAATCGCTTGGGCCCAAATCCGGGCTCCACGGGGGATACGTGGAGAGGCTGGGGCTTGGTAAGGGAACCGGGGGCCTTTTGCCTCCGAGCTCTCTGTTTGGGTCTGAACTGTCAGGAGTTAGGGGAAGTCGCGTCCCTCCTGGTGGCTGTTCAAGGGCCTCTTGATTGGGGCTGACAGTAAAAATCCTCTTGTCCTCTCGTTCTTAGCCTGACCCCAGTGACTATCGGGTCTGGCCTGGCCCCAGGAATCTCCCTAGGGGATGTGGGGGTGGGGTTGGTCCCATTGCATCTGAAACAACCATCCATCGGCTTTGCTGGTGACAAGTGAAGGGGCAATGACCCAGGAGCCTGCTGTGGAGTTTCCCCTGCGTGAACTGAACTCAGGAAGGGCAGGCGGTGATCAGGACCCCAGCGGTTCTGTCATCCTCCCTGGGAAAAATGCTGCCATGTTTAAGCAAATGAGGGTGAAACATGGAACCCGCAGTGGCCGACAGCCTGGGTGTGGACAGAGATTTTTGTAGGATGCCATAAAGTCCAGTGGATTCCCTTTATTTATTTGTCCCTGGCTGAGTCCAATCGTGGGGTGCTGGGGCGCTGATCTCTTACACTAGCATCTGGGCCCGGGGCCACTAAATCCCTTCTCCCCCCAATATTTCCTTTTCCCAGCTCCTGCTTTCCTCCCCTGTTCGCGGTGCCCTTGGTTCTTGGCCACACAGAGGACGTGTAGAGTAGCCAGGGGCTGTGTAAACTCCCTCAGCCTCCCCGCACCGCTGTTCTTGCTGCTCCTCCCTCAACTCTGCCGCCCTCCTCTGTCCCGGGCCGCTGCAGACTTGACCCTGTCCTGAGCAGGTGCGTGCAGTGAGCTCGCAGCATGGGTGGAGACATGAGAGGGTGAAACCCACCAGGCTTGCAGGATTTGAACCCAGGGCAGCAGGGTGGATGCTGATCCCCTGGTTCCACTGTAGCTTGGTCCGTGAGGTTTCTGTGGATCTGGGTCCAATCCAGCTAGACGGTGTCTTGAGCATCTAACCTCCCGTCACCGGCCTCTTCACAGTGAGTCCCCGGTATCCCAGCCACCGCTGGTTAGGAGGCTTGGACGGGCCTTGCATTGACTGAAGAGCCAGGAGGAGGCCGTACGGCCTATAGAGACCTCCCAGGGGAGCTCCTGTCCTTAGGGGGAACTAGCGACCGTGCGCCAGGTCGGCGGGCCTGGCTCCCGCGCTCAGCCTGCTGTGTTGGCACCCGACAGAAGCTGGAGCGCAGCGTGCTGACCTCGGGGGAGGGGAAGAGCCTCACCATTCGGGGCAGCTCCGCGGACGCGCCGCCCGCTCGCCTGCCCGCCCGGATCCGAGAGATCGTCGCCAAGAGCCTGTCGGAGCTGGAGAGGCCAGGTAAGGCCGTGGATGTCCCGCCCCCCCCGGGGGTCGCTCTCCAGCCTTCCCCGACGGGGCTGAGCCTCGTGCCACGGATGTGCGCGGGTTCTGCCCGGCCACGCTAAACCCCAGCCGCCGAGGAGCGGGTTCCCAGCGCCAGGCCCCTTGCCAGCCTGTGCCCACCCGATGGCTGCACTGGTAGCTTGCCAGGGACCGAGCCGGGATGGTGTGGAGAGCAGCCGAGACCCCAGTGTGCGGTGATCCGTCCAGATCCACGCAGGCCAGCTGCAGAATTCCCCACCCCCCAGGCAGAGGTGAATGTCTCACGGGCAAAGGCTTGTGGCCCCTCTCACAAAACCTCCTTTGCTGCGGGGGGGGTCACCAAACCAGGGAGGAGCTGGGCCCCCCACGACAGCCAGATTAACCCTTTCGGTGCCCCCGGACTGTGTGCTGGTCGCCCACGGCCAAAGGTGGTCGCTGATTTAAGCAGCAAAGCAGTGCAGCCCCGGGAGGGGTGTGGAGCTACAGCTGCTTTGTACCTCAGTTGATATCTGCCCCCCCGCCCCGGCCCCACCTTCTTCTCCATCTCTTGGACCCCAGGGTCTGCCCGTATCCATCAGCCTCCATAAAGAATCCCCTCTGTATTCAGTCCTGCCTCTGTCTTGCCACAAAGGGCTCTTCATCTCGTGCTGCCTCGGGAGTCTTGTGTTTGGGTGCTCCCTGGAAATCCCGGCCGCGACGCTGCACCGGGCTTGGTAGGAAAGGGGCAGGGCTGGGCTAGCGCCACCTCGCTCCGTGGCACCGATGGGTGCGTGATGGGGAACGTGGGTGATCACCCCTGTGGCCGCCTCACTAGGATGGTTGACGTCAAGCCTGTAACCGGGGTAATCTGAACCCCTGGTAGGAAAACTTCAGGGCTGGCTTCTTCTCCAAGCAGCCGCCTCCCAGTGGCTCTCGGGTGGGCACCCCCCAGCTGGGCGCTGATGCCCGTCCTGCCCTGCTCTGCCATGGCTCTCCCTCTTCTGCCGCAGCGGCCTGCCCCGGGGAGATGGCGTCGCTGCTCTCCCTCCAGGAGGAGAACCGCATCCTGCAGCAGGAGCTGTCCCGTGTTGAGGACCTGCTGGCCCAGAGCCGGGCTGAGCGCGATGAGTTGGCCATCAAATACAACGCCATCAGCGAGAGGGTAGGTGTGGGGCGCCGTGTCTGTCCGGATGGGGCTGGATCCTCCCCTCCCCAGGTCTCTGTTTAGGCAGGCGCCATGGGATGTGCTCTGGCAATTCCCACTGAGCTCTGTGCTCCGGGAGAAATCCTTTGTGCCGGAAATGGGGCTCTGCAATGAGGGGGAGGGGAGGTTGTCACCGGAGCGGGGCAAAACTCCCCAGGTCGACTGAAACGTTCCACAGATTCCGGTCGATTTCCCCCACAGTGTTTTGGTTGAAGTGGAGGTGGCTGGGGGCAGAGGGGTGGGGAGACACTGAAAAAAAATCTGAAAATGTCAGACTGTTTCCTTTTGACATTTTCCGAACGAAACATTTCAACTTTTCACTTTGAAACGCCCTTGAATTTGGTGACAAAACCATTCAAGGGAAAATAAGAACGGCCAGACTGGATCAGACCAAAGATCCACCTAGCCAGGCACCAGCAAAACAAGCACATGCTTGGGGTGGCACATTTCCAGGGGTGGCATTCCGGCGCCGGCCATCCCTTTTTTTCTGAAAAATCCACTAATGTACGAAAAAAAACCCATGAAGATCAAAAAAATCTCCAATAGTGCGATAGCAGTATGACGTGAAAAATATCCCATCGTGACAGGGTCACTCATAATGTGAACGTGCATAAAAGTGTTAACGTTAATGGTTATGGATTGATTAAATCAGGAATCACGATTCCTTGTGTGTACTGTGCCGCTCTATTGGCGCCATTCCCGCCAATTTCCGTGTCGCGTCGGTGCCGGTGGTTCAGCGTGTGGTATTGAATATTTGGCTTGTGTTTGAACTTGTTTTAAATCGTTTCAACTTTCAAAGTGATCAAACCTTGGTAAAGGTGAGTACAGCATTTATTGATTTACTTATTCTAAATACAAATTCTGTTTTATTTTTAGTTTGAAACAGCCAAAACAAAACAAAACAAAAAACATTGCAACAGGCAAATGTGTAACCCAAAAAAAATGGGTGGGGAGGTGCCCAAATTTTTTTTGTTTGGGGCGGCAAATAACCTAGAGCCAGCCCTGCATCTAGCCCAGTGTCCTGTCTTCCGACAGTGGTCAATGCCAGGTGCCTCAGAGGGAATGAACAGACCAGGGAATCATCAAATGATCCATCCCTTGTCGCTCATTTCCAGCTTCTGGCAGATAGAGATCAGGACACCATCCCTGCCCATCCTGGCTAATAGCCATTGATAGACCTATTCTCTCTGAACTTATCTAGTTCTTTTTTGAACCATGTTATAGTCTTGGCCTTCACAGCATCCTCTGGCAGTGAGTTCCACAGGTTGACTGTGCATTGTGTGAAGACGTATTTCCTTTTGTTTGTTTTAACCCGCTGCCTATTCATTCCATTGGGCGACCAATGTGTTAAGAGAAGGAGTAAATAACACTTCCTTATCTACTTTCTCCACATCAGTCGTGGTTTTAGAGACCTCAGTCATATCCCCACCTTAATGCTCAACATTGACCCGCCACATTTTTTTGGTTCGACCCACAGTTGTTTTTTCCTGACTTATTGATGGGCTGAAAATTTAGAACAATTTTGTGTTTTCAGGTGCCCCGAAATAACTCCAAACCCCCGTTTTCTGGCATTATCAGCAGTGAACCGAACGATCTGTTATATGCCCAGCTCTAGTCAGCAGGCCTTAGTGAGATGTGGCAGGGCAGCCGAGTCTGAAGAAACCTCCTCCCTCCCCACTGCCAGGGAGCTGGAGTTGGAGCTTCCTGCTCTCGTTCGCCTCCAGCACCGGTGGTGACGGGGCGTGGGCAGGCAACCCATGCGCTGGGGATGGGGCCCTGTGTGTTCTAGCTTGGAAGCAAATCTCCCAGGTTCAATCTGGTTTGGCGTCTGGTCTCTTGGGGTTGGCGACATGGTGTGGGGATCCCCGTGGCTCTGGGAGTCTTCCCCGGCCGGTGTGCTCAGAGCATCTCGCCTGGTGTTCAACCCAACTCTTCCCCTTCACAGACACATTGAAACCAGCTGAACCCTGAGATCGGGCTAGGAACCAGGGAACTGCTGTCCTCAGCAGGGTGCCCTTATTGCCAAGAAGGCTAACGGCATTTTGGACTGTATAAGTAGGATCACTGGCAGCAGATTGAGGGACGTGATCATTCTCCTCTATTCGGCATTGGTGAGACCTCATCTGGAGTTCTGTGTCCAGTATTGGGCCACACAAGAAGGATGTGGGAAAATTGGAAAGTGTCCAGAGGAGGGCAACCAAAATGATTAGGGGGTTGGAGCACATGACTTATGAGGAGAGGCTGAGGGAACTGGGATTGTTTAGACTACAGAAGAGAAGAATGAAGGGAGATTTGATAGCTGCTTTCAACTACCTGAAAGGGGGTTCCAGCGAGGATGGATCTAGACTGTTGTCAGTGGTACCAGATGACAGAACAAGGAGCAATGGTCTCAAGTTGCAGTGGGGGAGGTTTAGGTTGGATTTTAGGAAAAACTTTTCCCTAGGAGAGTGGTGAAGCACTGGAATGGTTTTCCTAGGGAGCTGGTGGAATCTCCTTCCTTAGAGGTTTCTAAGGTCAGGCTTGACAAAGCCCTGGCTGGGATGATTTAGTTGGGGTTGGTCCTGCTTTGAGCAGGGGGTTGTACCAGATACCTCCTGAGGTCCCTTCCAACCCCGATATTCTACGATGCTGTGAGTCTAGCAATGGTGCTCCTTTGACACCGCATTAAACGGGGCTGGGAAACATGTTCTGATAGGTCGCAGGGCATACAGCCGCTGAGTTTCCAGCTTGTAGTGCGTCTGTGCGGCATTTTAACTCAGCCCTCGCCAGTAAGTGCTGTGGGGTGTGGGGGCTCCTGGTTGTCGCCTCTCTACCAGCGTACATTGGCTGTGCCTGCCTCGCTAGAGGGGCCCGGGCAGTTGTGTGCCTGGCTGATTTCGACCTCCTGCTGGGTGGAAAGTCCCAGCTCTCTTGCAGGGACGTGCCAAGGTGGGAACGTGCTTGCGGGGGCCGAATGGTAAGCCGTCTCTCCTGGGCTGTAGCCTGGAATGCACTTTGAGTTTCCACCCCTCCGGGGGTGCCCAGGAGTCTCCAGGCATTAGAGGTTAATCCTCCATGAGAGATTATGTCATGGGATGACCCCTCCAGGAACACGTCCAACCCAAATGGGCAGCCCACAATGCAACGGGTTTCCCTGCCGGGGGGCCCCGTACACAGCAGCACGTCTGGGGCAGTGACCCGATGGAATACACAGGTTGTGTGTTCTTGTCCACACCAAGGTCATGGGCCTGTCTGGGCATGTTCTTGCAGGCAATGTGACTGGGGCTTGCTGGGACTTGCCCCAGGGATATAAAAGGCCTGGTGGCTAGTGGTGGGGATAGCAGCCGGTCGGCGTCTTTGGCACTCACCTTGTGGGTGGGGGACCGGTGGGCTGTGGAGGTTGAAGCACCAAAAAGGCCCTTCCAGTGACACTGAGCATCTGATTTCAAACCAGCAGCTACAACGGAGGCTCTGAATCGCGCCCTTTGTGCGACTCCTGATGCAGTGAAGGCCCCGAGGGGGAAATTGGGCCAGAAGGACCCTCCCACTCCCAACTCCCGCCCGTCGGGCTGCTTGAATGGAGGTTTTGTTGCTGGATTTCTCCAAGCGCAGTAACAAATCTCTGCGAAAAGCACGTAGGTCAGAGCCCCGGGGTGCACTCTGGCCCCCAAGGGAGGGAGGGTGGTAGCATCTCTGAGCCAATAACACAGTGTGCAGAGGAGTTGGCACGAGTGTATCACCAAATACACCCCAACCGAGGGGCGGTCGTGGGAGATGGAGGTTGGGAGTTGTTCGACGCAGGGACGGAGGTGGTATTAGGCTATTCCCAAGTGAGGGGCAGCGAGAGAAGGGAGAAAGCTTGTGGTGGGGAAGGGGACTTAGGCTCACTGCCCCAAGAATGATCCTGTCTAGGGCCATTGATATGTACTTGTGGCAGCTAGCCCCTTGTGCCGCTGAGGCTACGTGTCTATATTTAGCAGGCTAGTGGGATCAGAGCTAGTGCCGGTATGTTTCCTCGAGCTAAAACTGACACCTTCCAGCTCTAGAGTACATGTACTCTTAGTTAGAAGGCACAGGAGGAGGTCAAGGCTGAGATGCGGGCAGGTTGGAGAGCTTGGAACGTGTGGAGAAGAAGCACAGACGCTGTGGGAAGGTTGCCAGGGATCCCATGAGAAGCAATGATCAGCGCAGCTGAGGGCAGTGATCTTGGTGGCATGGGACAGGCTGGAGCGGGTGCGGGGTTGATAGCAGAGAGCGATGAAGAAGAGGAGAGAGCTGCATGGTGGGAAAGTGGAATACCAACCACTACAAGGCAGCAGCACCAGTTCAGATATTTTTTGAGGGCCGGGATGGAGAACGGGGGGAGAATTCCAGTCCCGCCTGGGATGGTCCCTTGTCCCCCATCTCCCTCCGGACCCTGGAGTCTCCCTCAGCGCCAGAGCTGTCAGGAGTAAAGTTCTCGGCAGACTCCCCTGCGCTTCACCGGACAGGAACAGACTCCCCGTGCGCCCGGTCGCAGCACCATTGAGCCTGGCTGTCCCTTCATCCGGGTCAGACATCGGTGTGTTGTGACCACGCAGCTGGAGCAATGGTTACTAGGGGACCATTGCGGAAAGGCATTCCTACAAGGCTGTGGGGAGAGAGAAAGCAGCATAAAGGTGCCGTCTCCTTGGAGCGAATGGCTCTCCTGGCTGGAGAGATGTCTGATCCCGGATGCTGGAGACCGAGACGGGAGGAGCTAGGAGCTCTTTGTGAACTCCGAGCATCACACGCTGTGAGCTGGGAATGGGGCAGGGATTGATGAGCCTTAGTGCCGATGGCCGATTCTTTCCTTCCAGGTGAAGCGCGTGAGCCGCGGTTACCTCTGGTTTTGCTGGCCTGGGAGCGCCTGGCGCAGCTCGCTGCGGTGATGGTGGCTGTGTGTCTGTCCTTACGGAAAGAATAATAATAAACCCCAGCTCTGGGATAGCGCTTGTCATCGGTAGATCTCAGGCCGTGAAGTCAGGATCATTCGCCCTTTTGTGCAGGTGGGGAAACTGAGGCACAGAGGGGGGAAGTGACTTGCCCAAGATTACCCAGCAGGCCGGCGGCTGAGCCGGGAAGAGAATGACGGTCTCCTGAGTCCCAGTTCTGTGCCTGATCTGCTAGGCCACTCCAGCGGCAACCGTTCTCTTTGCTAGCCCAGCCCATTCCTGGCGGAACATGTTGCCTTTCTCAGTCACTATTTCAAGTGCCGTCCTGGTGGGTGGTGACCGGCAGGTGGTCCCCTCTGGTGCTGCTACCCTGGCCCGTGTTGTAGCATTTGGGGATGGTGATGGGTCTCTGTCCCTTTTCCTAGTGGATTAGTGTCCCCGTTGTGAAATCACCATCACAGCTGGCGCTAACTACCCGCTGCTGTCAGCACAGGGCCCAAGGGCAGAGTGGCACATGGGCACTGGTAAGCTGAGTGCCACAGGGCTGGGGGTGAGGGCAACAGCAGGGGCCAGAACGCCAGTGGGGAATTGTGCAGTGTAACCTGGCACCTTTATATTCCAGACCCCACAATTACGGGGGCTGGCAGTAACTCCGCGCTTGTACCCCTAAAACTGTCCTACCCTGGAGTGGGGGGAGCAGGGGCTGCGGGGGAGGCAGGAGCCCTCGCACGGTTTCTCATCTCCTTCTGAGGCAGCATTTTGGGCTAGTGACCGTGGCAACGGGGGCAGAAGAATGGAAGGAATCCCTAGTTGCTAAGGGAGCAGTTGCTAGGGGAGATGGTAAACTTTGCTCATTCCAGGGCCTCAGCCTTTGGAAAAAGCCACCTTTTACAGAATATTAATAATTCTAATAGTGAGATGAGCAGGGAGGTGGGGTGGGGTCACCCCTTGGGCAGTTTATTCGGGGCTCCCCCAAGTTGGGACGATACAAATGCTGGGAGATTTGGAAACAGTGGAGAATAGCCTGGAGATAGCAGCGGGCCAGGTCTTGGGGCCACTGTCAGAAATCTCTTTGGGAGCAGTTTGACTCCACAGCTCCTTTTCCCCCCATGTGAGCGGGAGGCCCCCGAAAATGAAGGCTAAATGTGGGAGGGTTGGTAACTCTGACTTCTCGGTCTTGGGGATCTTGCTTGGCGTCTGGAGCTGTGGAGGCGGTTTTGAGGCACGGAACCACCAACGCGAATGGGGCACCGCGCTGGAAGTCGGAAGCCCTGGTGGTAATTCCCAGCTGTGCCACTGACTTGCAGCAGTCTGTGCCTCAGTTTCCCCAGCTGTAAAAGAGGCACAGAGGTATTGACTCTTCTTTGTAAAGTGCTTTGAGATGTAGGGATGGCAGGCTGCCCATTAAGCGCTATGTATCGTTATTGGGTTTTTATTTTATTACACAATTTAAAATTATTATTTTTTTTAGAGAAAACTGGGATTTTCCCTTCAGCTCCAGTTTTGTAACAGGAGGAGCCAAGGTGATCTGGCTTATATGTTAGCTGCTATTTTGTTTTTTTTTTCTTTGCCCCCTGATTCCTGCCCCCTGTTCAAAATCCTGGTTTAACTGGGTTTTCAGCAGCAAATAGGACGTCCATAAGCAAACAGGAAGTCCAGGAGCCAAGCAAATCTGTATGTTTCAGGCCCGTATGTGGCTAGATGTAAGAGAGAATGTGTGTGACTAGGAGAAGGGGGACAGATCAGAAACAAAAAGATGAATCGGTTCTAATATTAGCTCTTGTGTCACACTTCTAGCATGCCTTGCAAATATGGACTGATATCCTTAAACCCCATTGTGCTGCTGGGGAAACTGAGGCCCAGAGAGGGGCAGGGACAACCCCTAGGTCACCCAGTGGGTCACTGGGAGATCTGGGAATAGAACCCAGCTCTGCTTGGTTCACCCGATCTGACTGGACCTGATCCCATGGGACTGGAAGTGCTGCTGTGTGGCTAAAATCCGTTGCATTTTCTAAGCATAGAAACATTTTGATTTTTTTTAAAGAAGGTGAAGTCGGGGCGTTAAATTTCCAGACAGGCGCAGCCGTTAATGTGCCCTCTGCTGTTTTGGGAGGCTCCGATTGGCCCGGCGGCCCCTTCTCTGGGTACGGAGTGCCCTGTCTCTCTAATCTGTAGAGCTTCTGAAGCGCCAGGTCCCGGAATCTCATGGGGCCACGTGCCATCAGTGCCCAGAAGTGGACAGGGGAAGAGCGGTGCTACGGGCTGTTGAGATGTCTGAGGAAATGACGCAGCGCCTCTTGCTTTGAAACGCCTCTGCCTGGCGTAGCCGTAAGAACCCTTCCCCCTTCTCTAGGCGTCAAGCACTTTGAAGCACGTCGCTCCCGCGAGCGCCGTATGGGATGGGCGCACGTTGTCATGCCCGCTTTACAGATGGGGAAACTGAGGCACGGCGGATGAGCATGTCAGGGAGGGATGATCCGTGACGTGTTCCTTGTGCCCTGAGCTCCCCTGCAGCGGCAACGTGCCCTGTGGCGCGGTGTGTGTGTGTGCGGGGTCTGGGGGAGAGCCCTGCTCGTGAACCACTCCCTCAGGCTGGCATTGATTAGTTCGGGGGTGGGGTGTGGAAGGGCGGTGACCCTTGAGGATGGAGAACCGGGGGGAATATCACTGGAGCCCTCCAATACCAAAGGAAACTCTGCTCTGAGTCTCTGTAATGATGCCACTCGGGGGGAGTTCTGCACCGTGCGCTCTGGCTGCCTTGTGGGTCTGCCGGGGTGCCCAGGACGGGGCCTGGTGTCCGTCTGTCCATGTCCGGTGCAGACCCCCCGGGGAAGAGAGTCTCCAGCTGGGCACGAACGGGCCGCTCCGCAGAACCCCGCCCCGGCACCGGGTTGGTCACGCCACCCTGTCTGGCCTTTGCAGGCAGACGGGAGCGGTGAAGGGCCATGGATGACGGTCGCTCTGTGTCTCGTTCGGAGCCGCCCATTAGAATGTGAATGAGTCTCCGGGCAGCGCAGGGGAGACAATGCGCGGTGGGCCCCGCTGGCAGCTGGATTTCTTAGCCTGTGTCTGGAAGGTGCCGGGGCTTTGTGTCTCACTGGAGTGGGGGAGGGCTGTGCCGGGATCCGGGTGCCGCAGATGTCGGGTGACGCTGCCTGCAGGATGGAGCCTGAGGATCCGGCCCCCTCCGCGGCCCCCCAGGACCCTCCTGAGCTCTACGTGAAGAAGCGAGTGGAGCGGGCAAGTGGCTACAGCCTGGGTTTGCTGGCGGATGCCTGGCGCAGGGGAGGGAGTGGAGGGTGCCGTGTGCCCTTGCAGAGGGGTGCTAGGAGGGAATCCTAGTGGGGGGGTGTGGCAGGGAGGGTATTGGCTGGGGAGCTGCATGCCAGTACCAGCCACGGCTGGTCGTCGCTGGGTGCAAGAGCCGATTCGCAGAGCCCTTCCCAGGGAGGGTGACACGCAGGCTGGCCTCTGACGTGCCTTGCCAGGGAACGGAGCTGTGCCAGGGCTGAGCTGTGGGGGGATCCCAGGGCTGGGATAGTTGGGGAGGGGGACAGCAGAAGGGGGCTGTGGGGCATCGGCTGAGCTGTGGGGGGATCCCAGGGCTGGTGTCTGGCAGATCAGGGCTGAAACACCCCGGCAGAGCTGCATGTGCAACACTTGTGCAGGCCCCTGTTGAATCGGTTCCTTCTCCCTGCAGCTGGGCTGGATGGTTCCTGGGCAGATCTGGTGCTTCCCCTCCCTGCTTGGTGTGCGGTTGTGGGCCCGGGGCTGAGATCTGTGCTCGGGGTGGGACTGGTTCCTCCCAGGGATCCATCTCACGCTGTCTGTTTTCTGCCTCCCTGCCCCAGCTGGAGGAGACCTTGCGCCTGAAGGGGACGGACCCGGTGACCAATGCTGACGTGGGTATCCTGCCGCGGGAGGCTGTGGCTGGCTGGAAAGGCCTGAACCCCGTAGAGCAGATAGGTCGCGAGCGCACCCCTGTGGCCTTGGGTGCCTCAAAATCCTCGCGCCCTCCCCTCAAGCGTGGTCGCTCAGCCATCGCACATTAGGGTTCCCGGCTCCCTCCGCCTCGTCAGATCATCCTGGCCCCGTTTGTCCGGTCATGGGAGGAACCAAACCCCGGCCCAGCGCGTGCCTGTGTGTAACATCCCCAGGGAACGCTCCGTGTCCTGTCACCGTTGCTTTATACTAGGAATCCCCACTGGAGGTTGGATGGCTCTTGAGTGGGGGCTCCCTGACCGAGTTCTGTGTACATGGACGGGAGAGACTTTTATCTCCCGCAGCAAATAAATTAACAACCTCCCCCATAGACGATCTAGTTTTTTCTGCCCTTGTTAGAATATGTGGCAGGTATTTTTAATGCTTGTTAATGTGGTATAAAGTCCTCAGAAGTTACATTTGTCCATGACCGGCCAGTCCCACGTCATCTTTTGCTTACGCAGCTCCACAGGGGTCTGTGCCCAGCAGTGGGAACTGGTGTGACTGGGGTGGCCTCCCTCCGCTAGCTGAGTAATCTTCTCCCCCAGCCTAGTGCAGACAGGTGGAGTCTTGTTCACTCCAGCCTGGTTCCTGACTCTGCGGCCATGGGATAACGCAGATGATATTAGACCAGGAGTCTGCCTGCCCGTATCACGCAATGCGAACTGCCCTGTGCCTCCCATGGCTCTTGGAAAGGGGCTCACTGTTATGTAGTCTGAGGCTAGCAACCTAGCAATTTGCGGCCGCTCGCTCCAGATTCCAGACCCCTTGCCTAGCCTTTACCACGGCTGCCCCGAAGGGCCCCCTCACCAGCTAAGCTGTATTTCCTTTCAGGCTTTGGTAGCCCAAGGGGCTGGCTTTGTATAGGTGATCTGTTTTGCCACCTTCTTTGCAAGCAAAACATTTAATCGCCAAGTCCCTTGTGATCTTGAATGCGCATGCAGAGGCCAGTCTACGCAGAGTTTCTGTGTTCGCTCTCAGAACTCTGGTCGCCTTTTGTTGGGGATCACGGTGTAGTGACTTTTTTCTCACCCAGGCAGGGTTCGGTGCATGCTTTGCGGTGCTGTGTCCTGACGCGTGCCATGTTGCGTGCCGTGGGGCTCTCTTGTTGTTGACGGTCAGGGAAGGGCATGCACCGTTAGCAGCACGCAACCCCTGCGTCCCCCGGGCTCTGGGCTGTGTATGTGGAGTGGTCCCAAGCACTGATCTCTCTCTTGCTGCGGAAGCTGGAGCAAGCCATCAGCTGGAGCTGTCGGAGGTTGGGCACCAAGCGCGTGGAAGAGGCGGAGCTGAGGAGGAGGAACCAAATGGTGAGGAGCTCTGGTTGACCTGGGATGGCCTCTGTTCTGTTGGCCGCAGCGGAGCCGAAGTCGACCCACGCTGTAATACATTGAACCTGTTCTCTTAGATAAGAGGAATGGAAATTGAGGTTTTAGAGTGGCTGTGTGGCCTAGTGGGTAGGGCATTGGCCTGGGAGTCAGGAGATCTGGGTTCTGATGCTGCCACTGATCTGCCTGTGACACCTTAAGCAAATCATTTTGCCTCTCTGTGCCTCAGTTTCCCCTCCCACCATTTCTGTCTGATCTATTGAGGCTCAAGAGGGCAGCGACTGTATTAAATGCGTGATCAGTAGTTAGCCCGATGGGACTCTGATCTCGGCTGGGTTCTCTATTACAGTAGCATCAACAGATAAGAAGCCACTCGTATCTCAAACTCCAGCAATAGGTGCATACCTAGCAGTATGCAGGGGATTGCTTTCAAGGCATGTGGGCGGTGGGAGGTAGCGGAGACCCGTCATTCCGGGTGGCTAATCAGAGCTGCAGCAATTAACTGTTCAAAGCGTTTTGCCCCTCTGTGAGGAGCAGGCAGCGTGGCGTGACGTTCAACCGGGTTCGGTGCAAAGAAACCGATCCTGACCAGGGAGGCTGATGCCTACGGTGCCATCAGAATGTGATGCGACTCAGAGAGTATAACAAGATTTATACCTGACCTCAGTGGGCACCCCAAAGCTCACGCCCGTGGTGGAGCTGCCAGGAGAAATACTCTGGACCTAATAGCTCCGTCAGTGGTTGAGTGGGGGCTTTGATCTTTTGCGCTTAGCTGGGGAAGGTGACGCTTGATCAGTGAATTTTGCTTTTCAGTCCGTCTGCTCTAGCTTGAAAGCTGTTGAGTGTCCGATTCCTCCCCATGTGCTAACAGCTCAGTAACTCTCCTTCATCCGATTGCCTGGGCGGACTGATCAGGGCGGATCTGCAGAGGCAACCGAAAAGGAAGGATCCCGGGGCCTTTCTGTGCAAACGTAGTGTGTTTTCTATTAACCTTTCTGTTCATATTCATATTCTTGTAGCTCTGTGTCTCTGCCTCCGCGGCTGGAGATTTACTTCGATTGCAAGTTCTTCGGGGCAGAGGCTGGGGGGTGTGTGTTGTGGGTCTGAGCAGCGCCTGGCGCCAAGGGGTGTTGGCCCATGACGGGTCCATGGGTGCTATTGCAAGGCAAAAAGTACCAATACTGTCCCTTTAGCCCTGTCCCGGCAGCAGGTTTTTACAGAGCATGAATTCAAAGAAGCTGCACACTGTGACTCCCAGGGGACGCCCTGGATTCTTTTGGGGGCTAATGGGACGTGGGAAAGGGATGGCTGGAGGGGCAGGAAGCCGCTGGGGATGCGTGTCTGCAGTGACCCCTTCTCCCATCTCTCCGGGCTCAGCTGGAACAGGCCCTGCGCCTGGAGACCGGGGACCGAGAGCGGGAGTCGCTGGAGAACAAGAGCCTGGCCCAGCAGAACATCGAGCTGCGGCGCCGGCTGGAGGAGGAGCAGGCCGCCTACAAACGCAAGCTCCAGGCCTACCAGGAGGGCCAGCAGCGGCAGGCACAGCTCGTCCAGAAGCTGCAGGCCAAGGTGAGTGACCTGCACTGGGCAGGCCAGGGGGATGTGTGCACGACCGTCAGGAGTACGTCGGTCCCCCCCGACCTAGCGCTGATCTACCTCGGACCAGCCCATGATCTCGCGCATTGGTCCTCAACCCGCCCAATCAGGGCACAGCTGCGGCTCATGTGACGTCCTCAGGGCCGTACAGGGAGTATATAGACTGGGTGGATGAGGCCCACCTCATGCAGTGCGAGCTGCGTATGCGGCCTACAATGGTTAATAGGTTGAGAGCCACTGAACGTGTAGGACCCAAACCAGCCTGGGCACCTCTGTATACGCTGCCCTCACTCCTCCCGATGGCAGTGTAGCTGCACCCGGGGTGGGGGGGCATGGTCTCTGAGACTGGCAACAAGGGGCTGTAGGCTTGCAGTGACCGGTATCTAGGGGCTTATGGGGTGGGTGGGGAGAATTATTTCGTAGGGTGGCTTAAAGGAAAGGAAGGGGCTATTTGACCCAGGGCAGGGAACCCTGGTGCCGAGAAGGCCCCATCTGCATTCTCCAAGCTTGTCTGCCCACTCAGCTCTGGCTTGTATCAGTCCCCCCACCCCCGTCCCCACAGCACCGTTGGGGGTCAGCCTCTGAGGACGGTTTCTGACTCTGCGGATAAACCCCTGGAGGGTCGTTTTCTCCTTCTGGCTCGACTCGCTCTCAGGGGGATGGGGTCCTTCTGAGCACCGGGGTTTGGGCCCTCTGGAATTTGCATTGCCGGGGTTTGGAGGCTGCGGATTTAGCTGGGTATATACGGCACCCATGTGCAGCCACCTCAGGGGGGTGGGGAGGAGAGCGGCAGCCAACCCAGCACCCTGCATGGCACAGAATAGTTTGGCTAAGGACATCTGAGCAAAACTGGCCAAGTGCTCTGGGATCTGTAATGGCCGTGCAGAGCGGGCAGGGCCTGTGCTGGAAGGAAAGGTGCCCCCGGCCCCTCAAAATGGCCGATAGCCCAGTGCAGCGGCTTTGAGGCAAGTCAGTCCTCCCTGCAGCCGTGGACTAGTCTCTCCTCAAAGAGCTGCTCCCTCACCGAGGGCTCTCCACTGGATGGAAGGTGGTGGGGACATTGCGGGAGGGGAAAGGCGTTCGCTGTGGGAGAGCTGGGGCCTTGCTGGATATAGCTGAGGATTCTCCGCTTAGGGGGTAGGGAGACCAGTCTTCCTTCCCTCCCCGCTGCTTGCAGGGACTTGGTGCTCTGAACCGGGGTGGAAGGGGCCTGCCCCGGGGGTCGTCTGATGGTGGTTAGGATTTCAGGAGTGAGGGGATTTGCAGGGCACTGTGGGTGTGGCAGGGAAGCGAGAGGGCAGCTCTGTGTTTTCCTTGCCCTGCCATGTGTCCGCGGACCCAGGCTGGCAGCGGGCTCTGAGCTGCAGCGTTCCCGCAGGTTCTCCAGTACAAGAAGAAGTGCGGGGAAGTGGAGCAGCAGCTGCTGGAGAAATCAACGGAGCTGGAGCAGCAGAAGCTCACGGTGAGCGTCACCCTCCTCCCGGGGGCCAGTGAAAAGCCCGATGGGCCCCACATCCGCTTGTGAAACACCATGTCCCTGGCTGGGGGATTGAACCGGCGACTTCGTAATCCACCAGGAAGAGCGGCGGGTGCCTGAGCTGAAAAGCTCAGCTCCAAGCCAAGCCTGCGACAGCCTCTTGAGGGCCTGGTCCCCACGAGCAGGGACGGCACCAGGCGGGTGGGTTACACCCGCCGGGGGCCTGGCGGGCTCGGGGCACTCGGAGCCTGGCCCCCCCCCCAGATAGATGGGAGCCCAGGCTGCACCGGTCAGCTCCGCAGCTGGTTCTCACTGGCCCCCCCGGCAGGCCAAGGCCTGACGGAGGCGTTTGGTGGGGATGCTTGTCCCGCGCTGCCCTTCCCCACCCCATGGTTCTCCAGGGCCCCCCAGCTCACCAGCCGCTGCCTGCTCCCTCCCCCAGAGCCGGCTGGACATGACGGACTCGCGCCTGGACGAGGAGCACAGCAACGACCTGGAGACCGCGCTCATCCGGCTGGAGGAGGAGCAGCAGAGGTGTGTTGGGGGAAGGTGGTCGGAGGGGGCCTGTCCGCGGGGCTCAGGTGGGCCTCGGAGCCCCTGCTTCTGGGCCTCTGCTGCATCTTCTGCCCGGCTGGGCTTCGTGCGGGGCTGGGAGAGCCAGGCAGCGACTGCCGTGGAGCCTGGGCGATGCCGGGAATCCACCATTGCGGTCCGTGTGCCTGGCCTCGCCGGCGCGTAGGCCCAGCAGGTCCTTGCAGGCCTAGCACCGGGGGGTTGTGACCCTGGCCGGCTTCCCCAGCTAAGCGGGGACAGGCTGGGTCCTTATTTGGACAGGGGACCTCCAGGGAGGCCTGGTGACCGCAGGCAGTGGTGTCGCTGGCTTTTACCCTCCCCCCCCCCGCCCCTAGGGGTACTGCAGTCCCAGCCCCTAGCCCTGGCCCAGGGGGGCTGCGCTATTGGAAGTGAAGTGTGTTTTGTGGTGTGAAGCTGTCCTGGGCGCTTGTGCTCACTGTTGGTCCCCTGGTGCGTTGGCTGAGTCAGGGCGTTGACTCCAGCCTCGTGGCCGAATTCCCTCGCAGGTGATTACATTGGGCTTCCCCAAATCTCCTCTGCACAGGCTCTTTTCTTGCTTCCTGTTGCGTGCAGCTTCCGCGCTGCGCCCCAGAGGTGGCTGCCTGGCGGTGGTGGGTGAAGTGATTCCCGTAGCTTGTTAACAATGGGCTCAGTTAACGACTGGCTCGGTTCATGTCCGGAAAAGGCCAGGAGGTGGTCGGCTGGCAGGTGCTGGAGCTGAGCAGTGATTGTCTTATCCTGAATGAAGTGTTTGGGTCTGTGGCGTTCGGTGTCTCAGAGCTGTGATGTCAGGGCCTGTCCTCCACACTGGGCCCTTTGTCCCATGCCTGGGAGTCGGTCCCTTCCCACCTCTGCGCGGGCCCCTCCATTCCTTCTCCTCCTCTGCTCTCTCGGTCGGGGCCGACGCTCTCGCTGTGCCCCGTCTCCAGGAGCGCCAGCCTGGCCCAGGTCAACGCCATGCTGCGGGAGCAGCTGGACCAGGCCAACGTCGCCAACCAGGCCCTGAGCGAGGACATCCGGAAGCTGACGACCGACTGGACCAAGGCTCGCACCGAGCTGGAGCAGCGGGAGGTGGAGTGGAGGCGGGAGGAGGAGGTTAGGGCCGGAGAGATTCAGCGCGGCCCGACTTGGCATGCGTCATTCTCCCTAGTGCGTGCCCGTCCCCTGGGCACCGGCCTGCTGGGCAGAGACAGATCTGCATGCTTGCTACCAGGGCGGCTCACGCTCTCCCAGGAAGGCAGTGTCTCGGCCTTAGGCCATGTAGCGCATTGCTGGGAGCCGGCCACAGGACACCTCCCTTGCCCCAGTCCCTAGAGAGGTGGTTCGTCCCCTCCTCTACAACTTCCCTTTACCAGCAGTGGGAGCCAAGTCTCTCTATGCTGGGCCTTTCTGTGCCAGTGATCACTGCCTCACCCCAGAGGTGGCTGCATTTCAGTGGTGCTGTCTGTGGATAGCTGGGTCAAGCCCTTTGTGGCGGGGGAAGGGGTCCTGCCGCATCAAAAGCTCTGTATAAACTTAGCTGTTGTTAAAAGTCCTGCCTGGCGCTGCCATTGAGGTCAGCGGCCACGGCACCTTCGGGATCCCAAGAGCAACACGGGGCGCCCCATGGAGCAGGGCTTGCTCACTTGTGGGGCGTTATGGAGGATCAAAGCCAGGTGCTCTGTATCCAGCCAGGCAGCGGGTGCGTTGCTGTGCCCTGCGCTTCCCCTGGGGTGCGCTGGCCGTGCCCTTGGCATTGTTGAGGGCGGGAGCCTGGGGAGGGGGCTCCGCCTGTCACCACTTCTCCTCTTCTCTCCCCTCCCAGTCGTTCAACACCTACTTCAGCAACGAGCACAGCAGGCTGCTGACCCTCTGGAGACAGGTGGTGGGCTTCCGGCGCCACTTCAGTGAGATGAAGACCATGACCGAGAGGTCAGGAGGGGGGCGGGGGCTGCGGGGGGGCCGACGGTTGCTGGGTTCTTGTTCTTCCAAAAGGAGCTGGGCCCGGGAAGGCTCCTTGAGCTGCCCGGATCCCCGTGGCTCACAGCGCCTCCTCCAGGGTCCCCGTGAGAACAACCTGAGTGGGGAGAACAGAACAGCCCTCCCGACCTCCCCCGTACCCGCCACAGAGACCCGTTAGCCGGTCCTGGGAGCCTGATTTCTGCTCCTCTGCCTGGGGGCCTTGAGTGATCTTCTCCCTGGCACGGGTGGGGTCGGTGCCGACCACTTGGGCTCCCGTGGGTTTAGATCCCAGCCAGGCCCCCCTGGAGGAAGACGCCCCCCAGGCTACAGGGCACGGGGTTCTGTAGATCCAGCAGCGTGGGCTCCTGGAGGTGTCCGGCCCCCCGGAAACACCCATCTCTCTTTGGGACTCCGGCTGCAGGGACCTGTCGGAGCTGAACAACGAGCTGTCCAGGTCCGGCCGCACCGTCCACGCCGCCTGCCTCAACCTGAGCAGCAACCTGCGGCTGTCAGAGAGCAGCGCCGGTGCGGCCCTGGAGAAGCAGGCCCTGCTCCTGGCCCAGTTGGAGGAGCAGCTGAAGGACAAGGTGCGCGACATGATCCAGCTGCAGGTCAGGTGTGACATGGAGAAAGCGGAGCTCGGCACCAGGTACGGACGCCCCCGGTCGGGGCCAGCGTCCCGGGCCCTGAAGCTTGGAGCTGGCTGGGCCGGGAGACGCACCGAGCGTCCCTGGGGAATCGGGGAGTGCTGCCCCTGCAGCAACCCTTGGCCATCCTGGGCTTGGCAGGTGGGGCTGTGGGCTCTGGGGGTGCCTGTCTGTCCCATGTTATGACCACCCTGGAGCCTTAACTTTCCACCTGCCTTGCAGGCTGAATCCTGTAGGGCGGCGATACTCAGACTTCAGGTGACCTGTAGCTTGGCTCTGTAGCTCACGGGGCTAGCGCAGTGGTCTCAGAACATGGAGGTTGCTAGTTCAAATCTCAGGCAGGCGTGGCTAGGGGGGTTGGCTTTGGATTTTCCAGGAGCCAAATTAGAGATCGGCATGACCTTGAAGAGCCCCAGCCGTGGGGGTGCAGTGTTTGGGGTGCCAGGCCCAAGACAAGGGATGCGGCCTGGCCTCCCATTGCCTCTTCTGAGACATCAGCGGGGCAAGCTCAGTGCGGTGGGGGTGGGGGTGGGGGTGGGGGTCGAGGAGGGGGAGGGGGAGGGGGAGGGGAGGGAACATGCTGTATGTGGTGGATGTTAGTGGGACAGTGGAGGGGAAACGGCCATGTGCTGAGGTAATGGGGTAGGGGTTTTCCCAGGGCGCTCTCGGCACGAAGCAGCCCAGTCTCTGGACCAAACGTGTGGCTGTCAGCCTCCCTGTAGCACGGCTGGGGCTCCAGGGATCTCCGAACGCTTGACCTGGCCTGTGTCCATTGAGTTCTGGCCCTGTGCCGTAGAGCACGTGCCCCTGGCCGTTCTTCTGCTTGCCCTGACTGGCTCCCCTCCCTTGCTGCAGAATTGCTGAGACCACGGCCGCCTTGGAACGCTTGAAAGCCCAGAACTCAGAGAAAGAGAAGACGATCGAGACGCTGACCCAGAAGCTGGAAAATCTGGTGAGAGACTCGGCTGGACTTGGCTGGGTCCCGGAGGAGACGGGAGCACCTGAAACAGTGATTCCTCCTCGGCGGAGCCGCCCGCTCTGGTGCCTGCGCTCCGGGGAAGGGCTCGCCTGCTGCTTCCCGGCTGATCGCGGCACAGTGTTGGGCCTCGTGGGCACAGCTGAGAGCTGGAGCCAGCCCTGGGGACACGGATGCCGCCTGGCTGATGCCGTGTCTCTGCTTTCAGGAGGCCGCGCGGGTGCAGGAGCAGGCAGCGCTGGAGGCCGAGGAGATCGAGGCCTTGCGGACGGAGTCAGAGATGCTTCAGCAGACGCTGCGAGACCTTGCTCAGGTACAGGGCGCGTGGGTCTCGAGAGCAAGGTGGGGTACCCCGGAGAGCAAGGGTCTCCCACTTGTGAGCAGTTACTGAGACATGGAGTTGTAGAATTTACAGTCAGAAGGAACCACCCGATCACCTAGCCCAGTGGTTCCCAAACCGGGGTTCGCAAAATGTTATAGGGGTTTCTCGGGAAAAAATTCCCTAATGGTGGACAGAGCTGTCCATAGGGACCCCGGGCAACATGGGGCCAGTAGCCCAGAGCCCCTGGACTTCCAAGAGCTAAGCAGATCAAAGCAAGCGTCTCTACATACTGAAAAGATTTAAACTTAAAGATTCCTTATAAGAAATGGAAAGGGAGGTGAATATTTTTTGCTGTTTTTAAAATTAAATAGGCAGCTAGTATTGTTTTTAAAATTATGATGAAGAACAAGCTTAAGCTTTGTTGGAACGTGCGTTGTTTGTCTGGACGGCTCAAGACCTGAATGCTTGTGTAGGAGGAACTCTTTGAATTGGCTTCTTAAATACCTTTCTGCTCTTTCACATCTGATACTCCTTGATGAAGCAGAGAGCCTTGTCTTATAACAGGCTTATTCAAAGCGATACAAGCTACGACGGTGAGATCTCGGAATAGTGTTGCCGTTTTCATAATGTAATAAAAATGCCGTAATAATAAATAATAATTAATGATAAATAGTGTAATAAGCAAGTCATAAAAACAAATTTTATATTTCCAAAGTCACTGCTTTTATCATTTATATTCAGGTAAAGGAGAAAATCCCTGGAAATATTCATTTTTAGGAGGGGGTTCCCGAGACTTGACATTGTAGTGAAAGGGGTTCACAGGTTGTTAAAATTTGGGAACCACTGACCTAGCCTGATCTCCTGTCTCGCTCAGCCACCAGCACCCATTCAGTAAACCCAACAGCCAAAATGGGAGCAGGGTTTACAGCCCACAGGAAACTAGACTGTTGTGTGCTACAGGCCGAGAACAGGAGGGCCCCAGGTAGACCAGTGCCTGAGGCAGGAAACTGATCAAGTGAGATGTACCCAGGTAACCCCAGCAAGTGACCTTCACCCACATGCTGCAGGGGGAGGTTAAAACCCCACATACTCACTGCCAATCTGACCTGGGGGGAAAGATCAGGGAGAGGCGTGGGCCTGTCACCCAGCTGATAGGCAGGGCAGCGAATGGATCGCCTGGAAGGAAGAGCTGCCCCTCTCAAGAACCGAGTCATGGGGGGGCGGGTTTGAACTGAAAAATCCAGGGGAAAAATCCGCTTTGATTCAAAGGTTTTTGCACTTTGTTTTGTCCACTTGCAAAACTAAAAAAAAAAAAGAAAGCTTTGAATGGACCCCAAATGAGCCGACTCAAAATGATTTTTTTTTAACTCGGTTTGCGGGCGGAGGAGGGGCGGATTCTCCTGTTTAAACTGGCAAAACTTTGAAGTTGAAACAAAAAAAGTCAAACCCAACCGTTTCGCGAGGGTCGGAATGAAACGTTCCAACGCTTTTTACGTTTTCTTTTTCACCGGACGCCAGTGGTCGAATTCGCCCCGAAGCTGGGGGCGAGCCCCGCCCCCAAAAGCTGCTGACGAAAAATCAGTTTGTCGGAATAACGTTGCCCTGCTCCCGTCGGGCTTTGAGCGAGGGCTGTGTGGCCCGCTGGCGGCCTAGGCCCCCGGCTTGCGGTGTCTGTGGCGATGGGAGCCTAGAGCCCGGTTTGGCATTCTGGTGCCTGTCCCAAGCCGCCTGCCGTTGTCCCTCCTCCTCAGGCCGTTCTATCTCACGCCGACAGCGCCATCCACCTCTCGGGCACGGAGCGCGCGACGGACGTTTCGGACAGCGACGCCACGGGATTCAGCCTGCGGGGCCTCTCCTCCAGCCTGCGCACCCCGTCCCCGCTCCGGCGCTCCTCCCCCCGGCGCAGCTCCTCGCCCCGGCGCAGTCTCTCGCCGGCCTTTTCCGACTCCACGCTCGCGGTGGTGCACTCCGCCTTGCAGAAGAGGCAGCTGCAGGTGCAGGTAAGGGGACGGGACCTCCCATGTGGCCAGGGGATTCCTTCCCTGTGGCCTGGTGCTCGACTGGGCACCCGGATGTGCTCCTGCTCCCTAGCTCTGCGAGGCTGCGTGGAATGGGGCCACTGAGCCCCCAGGGCCTGCTGTGGGGTTATGGCTACTGGGGCTGCGTGGGATTCCCATGGGAGATGGTTGTCCATGGGGAGTGGAGTATGGTCAGCCATGCGGGGAGACCTAGTGGTAAGGGGTGCGGATGGCGGGGGGTGCCGGGGGGGCAGAGCCGCAGAGGGAGAGGAGCCGACTCCTTGGGGTTTCCGCTAGGACATCCGCGGCAAGTACGAAGCCATCCAGGAGCTGGTGGGCTCCCTGAAGAAGCAGCTGGCGGAGAGGGACCGCGAGCGCCGCGCCCTGGAGCAGACGATCCTGCAGCTGAAGGACGACGTTGACTGCTCCTCGCGGGCCAGGGATGACGCCGTGCGGGACGCCAGCCGCTTCCGCTCCTCGGCCGACCTGCTGGGCAGGTACTTCCCTGGGCCCTCCCCTCGCCCGTCCCCCTGCCCCCCAGGGGGCCTGCCCCCCAGATCAAGTGCCCTGCACCGCGTGGAGGGTTGATTTCAGTTCAGCCCCCAGACATCTGTCCGTCTGTGCCCGTCTGTCAGTGAGAAGAGCAACCTGGAGCGCAGCCTGCAGGCCCTGCAGCAGCACGTCGAGGCCCTGCAGCAGGAGAGCGAGAGGCTGCAGCTGGCCAACAGCGACCTGCAGCGGCAGCGCGAGCAGCTGGAGGACGAGAAGGAGGACATGGCGAAGGACAAGGAGCGGGCGCAGAAGGAGATCGAGCGCGGGTTGGTGCGGGGGAGGGTGGCCGGCGGGGGGCAGGCATGGAGGAAAGACCAAGCCAGAGACAGAGGCCCCTCGGTAGCCACCCCGTTCCAGTGACCAGCCCCCTAGCCCGGTGCTCCGACGTGCCAGGCCTTCATCCCCTTAGCGCCCCAAGGCAAGCCCTGCTAGTGCCCGGTGCCCAGCCTCCCAGCCTTGACCTCTTACTGGACTAACGTCTGAAAGAGACAAGCTTTCAAGCCACATGGAGCTTTCTCCAGATCTGGAAAAGGTCCTTGGGGTGTCCCGGCTAAATCCAAGGTGGGGCAGAGTGTTTGGCATAGGTAGCGAAGAATTGCTCTGTGGAGCTCGAAAGCTTGTCTCTCTCCCCAACAGAAGTCGGTCCAATAAAAGATCATCCCGCACCTTGTCCTTTTCATACCCCGGGATCCACACGGCTGCATATATCTAGTGTTTGTGTGGGTGCTGGCTAGGCCTAGAAAAATGATCTGTTTTTTTCAGGGCCATCGAGATTCAGAAATGACTCGGTTGATTTCCTTCCGAATGTTCAAACACCTCACTCCTGTCCTGAATGTTTTCAGGCAAAAAGGAAGGTTTTTGAGAGAGCGAAGGCAGGACTCCAGGAGAGGCTTGGGGGTCGGGGGCGGAATTTGCAGTGGAGACAATATAGAGCCATAGATTCATTCAAGGCTTAATTTGTAATGGAAGAGATACCAGGGCTCAAGCAATTTTTTTTGTTTCACAACTGACGGGCCAGGCCCGGAGGGGCCAGGATACTGAACGGCCAGGCCCGGAGGGCCCGCGGCTCTGAATTGTCAAGGGTGGATCATCTAGTTTGGCCTTGTGTATAAACCAAGCTGGAGAGTTCCACCATTGGACTAATTAGCGCCACAAGCTATTCCAAGTCCCTTTGTTGTGCTCCCTGCACGGATCGCTAGTGACACAGGGTGTTAAGCTAGAGCACGGGGGGTTGTGTGCGAGCGCCTCTCTGTGCCCTGCAGCCACAAACAGCTGGAGCAGCTGGAAGCGCAGAAGTCCAGTCTGAAAAAGGAGCTGCTGCTTGTTAAGGAGGCCCTGAACAAAGCCACCCTGGAGAAGGAGGTGTCTGAGAATGAGAAGGTGGAGATGGCGGAGGCGCTTTCCAAGGTAGGGCTTTGCCCCACAAGAGGGGGGGCAGGGATTCCAGTGGGGCTCAGGAGTAGCTGTTGGGCTGGCTGGCTGGATAAGGTCTGTAGCTTGCCACTTCCAAGCTACAGATCTGTTTTCAAGGCAGCTCCCGCAGGAGATCTTGACTAAGGAGGCTCCCCTCTCTAGCGCCTCTCTGCGGCCTGCAAACAAAACTGCGCTTCACAACTCCCTGATCCGATGGGCAGGCGCTGCACCCAGTCTAGAGTGGGAGCACTTCCTAGTGGGTAGAGCACAAGACCAGGTGGCAGGATTCCTGCGTCCCGTTGCCCGTCACGCTGCCCGCTGTTGGCTCCTTGTTTCCTGATCCTCCCCTGTCTCTGTATCCACCTTTTCCCTCTTGTCTTGCACTTAGATTGTCAGCAGTCTGGGGGAGGGAGCATCTTGAGTTTGCAGTGCCTAGCACAGTAGGGTCCCTGGCCATGGAGCTCCTAGAGCCTGTGGTAATACAAATAATTAGTTAACGACGGGTCTGCTACGGGCTCTTGGGCAGGCCACTGACCTTCTCTGCTTCCTCCTTCAAAGCGGGGGAAGGATCTGTCCCAGCCTCGCAGGCGTCATAGTCTGGATTCATGTTTAGACCGTGCTTGGAGGTCCTTTGAGACGCAGAGGGGCAAAGGGAACTTGCCTGAGGTCCCTGAGTGAGTCAGTGGCAGAGCCGGG
Source organism: Dermatemys mawii (assembly GCA_007922305.1). Classification (NCBI taxonomy): domain Eukaryota; kingdom Metazoa; phylum Chordata; order Testudines; family Dermatemydidae; genus Dermatemys; species Dermatemys mawii. Next base: position 12,292,970 of record ML677380.1, read on the forward strand.
AATAGACCCCAGGGCGCCGTCCCCGGCTGTAACCATCGGAGGGCGCTGCGTTTTTTGCAGCCCGTTTGCTTTATTTTATGCATTGGGACAGTCGGGGTGGCTGCCCCAGAGCTGGGGGACGGGTCCTAGCCCTCAGCGTGGCTAGTGGGATTCACACCCCTGGCTTATCCAGGCTTCTAGCCGCGTCCTCCCCTGCCGGGCGACTCTCCGCTCCCCGCCGGGCTCCGCGGGAACCCCAGTGACCCTGGCTGTTCCCGCCCCCCCTGCCCCATGTTTGCAGGTGGAGGCGGGCCGGGCCGAGCTGGAGCTGGCCGCCAGCAAGCTGAAGACGGAGGAGGCCTCGCTGCGTGACTCGCTCTCCAAGATGAGCTCCCTGAACGAGGGGCTGGCCCAGGATAAAATCGAACTCAACAGGCTCGTCGGCCAGGTCGGTGCCGCCTTGGGCCTGGCGGTGGGGCCCAGCGCCCTGGCGCCTCCTGGGGGCCCCGGGCTGGGGGCAGGGACCTCGGCAGGGAGAAGGGGTCTCGCCTCGAATCCCTCAGTGGGGGACAAGCAGCCAAGCCCAGGCTCTCCTAGACCGGGGGAGAGGTTGGCCACGGGGCGGGATCGAGGGGTCATGGGCGAGGCCCCGGGAGGAGGGAGATGGGCAGGGGGGTGAACAAGGCGCCGCCCCAGTGACTTGTGGGGGGGCTGCGTTTCCAAGGCGGTGACGGTCTCTCCCGCCCCTGGCAGCTGGAGGAGGAGAAGGGGGCCCTGCTGGGGCGGAAGCAGGAGGCGGAGCAGGAGAAGGCCGCGATCCGCGACGAGCTGGTCCGGCTGGAGCAGGAGAAGCTGGAGCTGGAGGCGGAGCGGTGCGGGCTGGAGCAGGCCCTGCGGGACGGGGAGCGGGGCCGGGAGAGGCTGGAGCGGGAGCTGCTGGCCCTGCAGAAGGAGAAGGTGCAGCTGCAGGAGCAGCTGGGGCAGGTACGGGGGTGGGGCGCAGGAGCCCCATGGAGCCGGGGGTGCCTATGAGGGGGGTCTGATTGCTAGATGCTGGGAACTGAGGAGGGGGTGCTACGATTTGGGGGTCAAGTTGGGGGTGCTGGGAGCCAGGCGGCTCTGAGAGCTGGGGAAGCAGGTGGGCCCCACCGCTGAGATGGGTCCCTTCAAGAGGGGCGGGAGCCTGGCTCTCTCCGCTATGGGGCTGGGGGTTCAGAGCATGGCCTCCCCTCCAGGCTCAGCTCTGCCCGTTGTCCCTCCGCCCCTCCAGCTGTCCCGCCAGAGGAACGCAGCCAGCGAGGAGCTGGGGCAGGCGCGCCGGGAGCAGGGGAGGCACAGCGAGGCTCTGCTGCGGGCCGCCCGGGAGAAGGAGGGGCTGATGAAGGAGAAGGCCGGCCTGGTGGTGCAGCTGGCGTCGTCGGAGCGGGAGAACAGGGGGCTGGCGGAGGAGGTGGCCGGGCTCCGGTAAGGTCCCCTCCACGGTGGGGCCGGCCTGCGTCTCCCCTCCCTTTCCTAGGGGGGCTCGGCCCCTTGCCACGGCCAGGTTGTCCCCCCGGCGCGGGTCGCCCCTGCCTTGCCCTGTCACTGTGAGTGCTGCTCCCCAGAGCGTGGACTGGGGTCTGCCCCGAGCCGTCGGCTCGCCCGAGCCATCGTGGTGTGGCCGGCACTCAGAGGGCAGGTGTCGCCAGTGGGTCCGGCCATGTGGGGCTTAGCTGCACGTGGAGACCAGGCCTAACCACTTGGCACCAGTCCAGAAAGCAAGGCCACCCCCCTTGGCTAGGTGGGCCTGGAGCAAGGCCGAGGGGCCTGAGCAGAGACGCAGGGAGGCTGCCCGTGCATCTGTGCTGCTCCGGAGAGAAGCTCCTGGATCCAGGCGTGGCGAGCTCCGGGCGTCCGCTGCAGAGGCCGGGTGCCCAGCGAGTGTGCACGTGGGATGGTTACCAGGGAGCACTGTTTGCAAACAGTTGTGTCAGGGCAGGGAGTGGGGGAGCACGGAGGAGCCCTCGGCCTGCAGGAGCGGGTGGAAGCTCTCATGTCGCAATCCCCAAGCAGGTCAGTGTCTCCCCTGCAGCTCCGGCCTTTCCCGTCCCGTCTCCTCCTTGCCCTCTCTGTGCTCCGTGCACTTCCGAAACCTGGGGGCAGATCTGTGCTGGGGCAAGTGCCCCGGCTGGGACGGAGCTGGCCCTTCCCCCTGGCCCATACTGCAGCTGCTCCCTGCTCTGTCAGAAGGTGTGAGATTGAGGGGGCACCTTCACCGCTGCCCTGCAGAAGACCCCACCGCTGTTGGGAGCACCTGGCTGTGCGGGCCTCTCCAGGGGTCCCCAAGGCCTCGCTGCCAGGATCGTCTGCCCTCGGGGCAGAGGTTTGCAGAGGGAGCGACTTCCTGGTGCTCTGAAAGGCACCACTGTGCCGCTGGCAGGAGGGTGTGTTGGAGGGGCCCAATGGGGATTGTAAGGACTGGCTGCCCTCCCACTCAGAGGCCCGTGGGCCGCTATATGCCAGGACCCCCAGGGCGCCTGTTTGGTCAGCAAAGCAACATGCTTCACGCCTTAGATCGTCCGCTCCAGGGAGCGGTTCTGTTCCGCCGTTGTCCGGCGCCTAGCACCCTAGGGGTCTGCTCCACGAGCGGGGGATCTTCCTCGTCCCTTCCACGGTGGTTTTCTCTCTCGCCTCATGAGCCCAGGGGCGAGAGGGCTTCCGGGGGCGGGCGGGTGGGAGCTGGTGACTGGGAGGACTCACTCCGCTCGCTCTTTCCCAGATCGGAGAAGGAGGCTTTGGAGACGACCCTCTTTGACATCCAGCAGCAGCTGGCTCAGCTGGACGCCCGGAAGGAGCAGCTGGAGGCCGACGGCCAGAACCTGCTCCTGGCCAAGGAGATGCTGCAGGGTAACTTGGGCCTGGCTGCCCCACCATTGCCTTCAGTCCCCACCCTTTCCAGTGTCCGTCCCCCATTCGCCCAATGCCTAGGAGACAAGACTGGGAGCCCTGAGTTCGAGTGCTGCTTCTCCTGGGGAGAATGACCCCCTCCCCGTTGTAATGTGCTGTGAGTTGTGTGGCGGAAAGTCCCCAGGCCGGGGCTGTGTGCCGGTCAGGGTCCCTGCCATCTTGCCCAGGCCTTGGGAGGGGCTGCCGTCAGCGGCTCTCCCTTCGCGCCGTAGGTGTTGATCAGCTCCTCTTTGCTCTGTCCCCAGTGGAGCTGGCCAGCGTCCGCAAGCAGAGGGAGCTGGACGGGACCCGGCTGGAGAGGGACAAGGAGCTGCTGGCTCAGAAGTTGGCCCACGCGGAGCAGGAGGCCCAGGTCACGCTGCGAAACAAGCAGGTGGCCCACGAGGAGGACGTCGACCGTCTCCAGAGGGAGAAGGTACCGGACGGGGCAGGCCCCGGGGCTGACTCAGACCAGCGCCATGGTACTGGCTGGCTCGGTCAGTTAGGAGAAGGGATCCCAGCGAACCAATAGCAACACCTCCTTCCCTTCTCTGGGGTCCACGTAGACCCTGCGGGGACGGGGAAGCACACGCCTCCTTCCTGTGGGTTTCAGCGGGACAGGCCGGGAGTTTTCCTGAGCACAGGGCTGGAATCCAGGGATCCTGGTTCTGCCCCTTGGGCCCATCCCGGCGCTGGGCCCTGTTCCCAGCTGTGAAAGGGGGCGAGTAACGCCCACGGTGCGGCGGGTTGGCGAGTTTCTATTTCGGAGGCACTGAGCTGGCGCCACTTGGGAAGGGACTCGGTGGGAGCGGGGGACGCTGGCTCGTTTACTGCGTGAGTCACGTCCTTCGGGATGATTGGCCTGTGATGGCGAGGGACGGTCAGGGACTGGAGTAGCAGGAGGGGGCTCGGCAGAGCAGGGAAGTGGACTCCCCCCCCCATGACTTTAGCCCCCGTGCAGCTCTGCTGTCCCCTCCGGTAACGGGGCCGGGCTCACGCCCAAGCCGTGGCTTTGGGGGCCTTCGCCTCGAGCTCTGGCGTCCGCCACTTGGCCCGTGCAGGAGACGCTGCGCCTGGCGTTGGAGTCGGAGCGGGAGGAGCTGCTGCGCCGGATGGGCCAGGAGCGGGAGGAGCTGCTGGCCCGGGCCGAGGCGGAGAAGGAGGAGATGAGCGAGGAGATCGCCGCCCTGCAGCAGGAGCGGGACGAGAGCCTCCTGCAGGCGGAGAACGAAAAGCAGCAGGTAGGGGGCAGCGTGGCCGCTGTGACTCCCGCCCGCTCCCCAGTGTCCCGGGGCGCCCGCCCCCATGGCCTCTATCGCCGTTCGGCTTTTGTGCTTTCCAGTGGTCTCCCTGCCCCCTGCGTTTACCCCCTGGATCTTGCCCCTGTCCCACCGGCACCACGCGCCCGCTGACTTTCTCTCCCGGCCCCGCAGGCCCTGTCCCTCAAGGAGTCGGAGAAGACCCTCCTGTCGGAGAAGCTGACCACCGCCCAGCACAGCCTGGCCAGCGTTACCCTGGAGATGGAGCGGCAGAAGCGAGAGGCCCTGAGCCGGCAGGAGCAGGACCGGGTCAGTGTGGGCGCCGTGCGGGCAGCAGGCGGGCGGGAGATCGACACGGTCACGGGCGGTGGTTAGCGCTTTCCCCGCAGTGTTTGTAGAGGGCGGGGCCAGTCGCTGCGGCTGAACCGAAGCGTATAACGCTGCCCACTCGCTCCTAGGTGGTGCTTTCCATCAGTCAATCTCAGGGAACTTTGCAAAGCAGCATTACTCCGGGAAACTGAGGCACTGAGAAACGTGATTTGTCCAATGTCACCGAGCAAGCCAGTGGTATAGCTGAGAATAGAATCCAGGTCTCCTGAGTCCCTGGACAGTGCTCTATCTGCTAGGCCACACTGCCGTTCATTGCCCTACCTACCTCCATAGATGCTTAATCAGTATCTGCAGAACCTGCTTCAGGTCCTCTCCTGAGACACTTCAAACCTGAATTGTAGCCATGCCAGTGCACCTAATTCCGGGCCTGCCGACCCCTCTTTTGCTGCCCTCTTTTCTCTCCAATGTCTCTTCCCACAGCCCTGCCCATGCACCTCACTCCTGATCTGCAGGTCACGTCCCAGCCTACCCCTGGGTGGAGACTGGCTGCCGCGCTGGGTTACGCCTCGCCTGGGCAATCAGCGCAGTCCACTGATTAACAGAACCTTGGCAGCCTGTCAGTGTGACCCCGGCTATGGGGGATCTGGGGCAGGCCAGTAAGGGCTGGGCTGTTCTTTGCCCACAGAGCACCGTCAACGCCCTGACCTCGGAGCTGAAGAGCTTGCGGGTGCAGTTGGAAGAAACCGTCGCGGCCCACGAGCGGGAGGCCAGGGGGCTGCAGGAGCAGGTCAAGGAGCTGGCCAGGCAGCGGGAATGCACCCTCCGCGAGGTGAGCGTGGGCGTGGGGCGGGGCGGGAGAGGGGCGGGAGAGGGGTGGGCCCCACCGCCAGCCTCCGCGGGAGAGGGGTGGGCCCCACCGCCAGCCTCCTCCTTCCAGACAGGGATGGAAGCGCAGGCAGGAGAGAGTCGCTGGGGGCAGGAGGGGAGTCGTCGGTTTGCATGGAATGGGGCAGAGTCACCTGGCCGTGGAGGTGCAGCCCCGAAACTACATATCCCAGCATGCAATGCGGCCGTTGCCTGAGCACACAGCCCTCATGTGCCCCGGGGCAGCAGAGATCTGAGAGCTGCCGACCCCCACCCCCCCGTCCTCTGCCTGGCAGGTGGAGGAGCTGAAGACCCAGCTGCGCATGGTGGAGGACGCCCGGGACAGCGTCCGGCGGGAGGTGATCGAGGCCCACCGGAAGGTGCGGGAGAGCCAGGAGGGCCAGGAGATCCAGAGGAAGGACATCCTGGACCTGCGGCGCAGCCTGGGCGACGAGGCCAAGGAGAAGGAGGCCCTGCAGGCGTCTAACCAGGAGCTGCGGGCGGCCGTCAAGCGAGCGGAGAGCGACCGCATCAGGTGAGCGGGAGGGGAGCGGGTGGCGGCTCCCCCTTTCCGTGGGGGGTTGGGGGAGGCGGGTTACGTCCCCGCCGGGATCTGACGCCGCCCTGATCCCCAGCCTGAAGCGGGCCAACGAGGAGAAGGAGCAGAAGCTGGCCATCCTGGAGGAGGCGCGGGCGGCCGTGGGCAAGGAAGCCGCCGACCTGAGGAGCAGCCTGCAGGAGGTGGAGCGGTCGCGGCTGGAGGCCCGCCGGGAGCTGCAGGAGCTGAGGCGACAGGTGTGTGCGTAGGGGGCGATGGGAAACAGGCTCTGCACCTTCCCCAGGTGACCTGGCCTCTGTGCGGGTGAAGCTGCCGTGCGGCAGGGCCCTGCTCCCCAGAAGAGCCCGATGCAGTACCCGAGTTACCCCCTGAGGGTCACCCCGTCCCAGATGTGGGGGCTGCTGCCTCTGTGTTTGGGGGCTGGGAGCTTCGGGCAGGGAATCAAACTCCAGATCAGAGGGGCCCTGTAGGCCCCTCCTCGGAGGAGCTAATGGGAGGTGGATGCTCCTCTGGCCTCCTGGCGAGGGCTGCGACGGGGCAGGGCCATGGCGCCAGATCCCCAAGATTGTTTGAGTCCCCACAGACGACTCGCTATTGGGAGGTCAGAGTAGCAGAGTTGGGGCCACCGGGTCGAACATCCGTGGTTCTGGAGGGGCCGGGGGGAGGGGGGTAGGACCCCGCCTCTCCGGCCCTGGGGTGAGCTGCAGTCCCCCTCGCTGGCCCAGGACAGCCTGGGCGCCTCTCCATTGTGCTTTGCCTCCCCCGTCACGTGCTTCCCCCGCCCCCCGCTTCCGGTGCCCCCAGATCAAGATGCTGGACAGCGAGAACACCAAGAAGAACAAGGAGGTGGCAGAGCTGCAGGCCCGGGTGGCCCTGGACGAGCAGCGGGAGGAGGAGAGCCGGCGGGAATCCTTCGGCCTCAAGCAGAAGATTGTGGAGTGCGAAGCCAACCGGGAGTCCGCTAGGAAGGAGGTGAGCGCGGAGGTCCCTTCGGTCTCACGTGCTCCTCCCGCCTCCGCCCGGGAGTTCTCGCCGGGTCATTCCCGTCAGCCGCCCGGCTCTTGCCGCGGCCAGGGACTGGTCATGCTGTGTACTGCCCACCCGGCCCGGGGCTGTGGAGCAGAGGCATCCCTCTGGGGCAGTTGGAAGGAGACTCATGGACGTTAAGGCCAGAAAGACGCTGTAGCCTGACGCCTGGCGTAACCCAGGCCAGAGAACCTCCCCAGTAATTCCTGTCTCCACATCTTGCCGACCGAGAGATCACATGCTTCCTCCTTGGTCTTCTTTGCCTGTCCCTCTTGGCATGAGAAAATGGAGGAGAGCGTCCCGTGGCGGTGGAGACCACGTCCTTCTGGAATAGCCACGTGGCCAGGAAGACACGTGGCTTTCGTGAGGAGGCGGCTGTGCCGTGCTTGGTCCCGGGCGCTCTCGCTGGGCCGGCTCTGCCTACCCAGAATGCCTTTCAGCCCCCCCGCTCTTGTCTCCCCAGCTCCACAACCTTCAGCGGAAGCTGTCGGAGCAGGAGGGCGAGTTCCGGGTGCGGGAGAAGGACCTCCTGGGCTGCCTGGAGGAGGCTCGCGGCACCGAGAAGAAGCTGCTGGACAACGCCCGCAACCTGGAGATCAAGCTGGAGAACGCGCAGGCCGAGGCGGCAGAGCTGAGTCTCCGGCTGAGCGCCGCCGAGGGCCGCGCCCAGGGCCTGGCGGCGGAGCTGGCTCGAGTGGAGGGGTTGAAGCGGGACGTGGAGTTCAAGCTGGGAAGCCTGCATTCCACGCTGAGACGCACCCTGGGCGTCGGCCGGGGAGGCCGGGCCCCCAGCCCAGCCATCAGGGGGCGGAGCGGCTCCCCCAAAAGATTCTTCTCCCCTACCAAAGGTAACGGGTCAGCCCTGGGACGCAGCCCTGAGGAGGCCCCTTTCTCTCCTCCCCAAGCCTTAAGGGCTTTGTTGTCTTCAGTGCCCCGCTGTGTGGCAGTGGCAGCTGGTGGACCACAGGCAGGACTCCTGGGTCCTATTCCTGGCCGTGCCGCTGCCCTGCCATGGGGCCTCGGCCAAGTCCCTTCCCTTGCCTGTTTCCCCATCTTGGCCATGGGGATAGTCGGCCCTAGCAGGATGGGGAGGGTCAATCCCCGATGCTTGCAAAGGGCTTGGGGATGCCCAGGTGGAAGGGCCTGGAGGAGGGTGGGGTAGAACCGTGGGTCTGAACGGCTGGCTGGGGTTCTCTCGGCACCCCGGCTGCGCTGCTCTTCACGCCTGTCCGTTGGTTCTCCCCCAGGTCCTCCCTGTTGGCTGCCTTGAGCCCTTCAGGGTGGGGTGAGGGGCCCTTTGTGGCCCTGCTGGACTGAAGAGGGTCTTCTCTGGCCAGGCTGCAGCTCCTCTTCCTGCCAGTAGGTGTCCCCCTTCTTGTGGAGTCAGGGCTGGGGACTAGCCAAGCCCTAAGGGATTTAGTGCTGGATTGTTCCCTGCCTGGTGATTTCCACAGGGGCCAGCTGGCCCCCATTGGGCTAACTCTGTGGGGAGCCCAGTCGGGACCCACCCTCTCTCCCCTGTGCCCGTCTCCCCATAGGTGACCACGCCTACATCACCACGGATGGGCACGGCAGCCCCACCCCACAGGCGGGCAGCCCCAGCTCACGCCCTCTGTCTCCGGAGCGCGCCCTGTCGCCGGGCCGCAGCGAGCAGCTGGTGGCGGATATCGACCCCGACGTGGTGCGGGCCGCCCTCCGGGACTTCCTGCAGGAGCTACGGGAGACGCAGCGCGAGCGGGTACCGGTGCGGGGAGGAAGGGGTTCGCTTCTGCCCGTGCTGCTCGGCCCGAGGGGCAAGCAGCCTGGCGGGTCTCCCGGCGGCTGATCGACCCCTCCTGTCTCGCCCTCCCCCTCCGAATCCAGGAGGACCTGCGGGCCCAGCAGGGCAGCCTGACCCGCCAGCTGGCCGAGATGGAGTCAGAGCGGGACAGCGCCAGCACCCGGGCACAGCAGCTGCAGAAGCTCATGACGGAAAGTGAGGAAGGTGAGCGGGCTGCTCACGGGGGGGGGCCCCCCGGGCCGGGGGGAGCATGTAGGGGGCTGTGCCCAGCGTAATAATGAGCTTTCCTGGCAATACTTGATCCATCTCTAGGGCCTTCTCAAAGCACTCAGTGTTCAGACAGATGCAGTTTGCCCTTACCCTAGGTTAGTCTTAATAGTCCCATTGTCAAGAGGGGGAAACTGAGGCACGAAGAGGCGAAATGACTTGCCCCGGGCCAGTGGCAGAGTGAGGGTCCCTGGTCTTCGAAGCCCCTACTTGCACTGTCTCTTCATGGTAATTTGCGTGCTGTTACCCATGGTGCTCCAGGATTTTTACCTTTTGCCGTGGTACTTTCTGGTTGAAAACTCGGCACTTTAATGCGCTTATACCGGCGGGCTGGGCTACTGTGCAGAGGTTAAATGCAGCTGGCAGGCACCAGGCTGGGTCCATTGCAACATGCAGCGGGCCCTAGCTCATGCCAGGACAGACCCAGAGAGCAAGAGCAGCACAGTAGGGGGCGGTTGATAGTGAGTCGCCAGGGCTTGTGAGATTTTGTCCACAGAGCCCCCTGTGTGGGTCTCCTCTTCCATGCAGCGGCATCGTGTCCCCTGTGGCCTCTGCTTCAAGCACTAGATTGTTGGGTATCGCCGCATTGTGCTGTTTTAAATAGCTCGTTGCCTTCTCCCTCCCTCCCCAGAGGTAGCTGCTTTTCAGTGGTGGGTGCAAGGATCCCTGTAGACCGTTTTTGGGATCACTTTGAAGGAAAGGATCACCCGGAAATACCAGCCCTTGTTTTGAACCACCAGCCCCCAGCAGAGCCTGGGCATCGCTTGGTTTGGCTGCCCCCTGCTGACTGTTGCGACTGGAGGTTTAATCCTTAACTGGGGATTTCCAGGGGTTTTGTGTCTCGGGGTTTTGTGTCTCAGCTCTTCCGTGCCCTCATGCTTTCCCCTCCCCCGGGTCTGTGCCCCTCAAATCTTTCCTCCAAGTTTCAATGGGAAGGGGGCCATTTTGAAATCCGGCTGTACCGATCGCATCCTTCTCAAGCTTTATTTTAGTGTTGAAATGAATTCCCGGCTCGAGGGGGAACCACAAGCAGAGGCTAAAACTTTTCTACGTGGGGCTTCAAAACCTTCTTATTGTTCCGTGCGGCGACCAGGGGCCTCGACTATCCAGGCCCCATCGCGCTAGGAGCTGCACAGAGGTAGTGAAAGTTGGCTCCTGCCCCAAAGGGCTTCCAGTCTAAATAACCCAGGCAAAGAGTGGGGGTGGCAGACGTTCAGCATTATTACCCCCACCCCTCCAGGGACGAGAAGAGCAAGGCCCATTGTGTTTTACTGGCACAAAGCCCCAGGATCTGTGCTACACCCCGGCTTTGTCTCCTCAGTGTGCCGGAACCCCCCACCGCCTCCTAGACTGAGCTACGGGGCTTCTGCTTCATGCTCAGCGAATCCGACGGAGAAAGGCTCCCGGGAGGGACGCGTGCGCTCTTTGGGGATGAATGCACCCCAGCAAGTGTTTGCAGTGACACCCCGGGTGGATTAGTCGGCTGGGATACAGCAGAGGAAGTCCTTAGCTTAGCACAGAGGACAAAGGTTAAAGCCTCGTCCAGTCTGGTCAGGCCACAGGTCACCAGCCAAGCTGTGGTGAACTCCCATGTTCAGGATCTGTCTCTCTCTGACTTAGTCGCGTCCCCGGTCTGAGAGCTCCCAGCCTCTTCCAGAATCAACTCTTTATTCTCTCCCGGTCACGGCTTGGTCCGTTATTCTCCAGGCAGACCCATGCTGAGTTCACAACCCGCCGACCGGAGCGTCCAGCCTGTTGTGTGCCAATTCATGAGTCATTGGTGCTCACTTTGTCTTCCTGGATCAACTGTTGATCTGGGTCCATTTCAGGCAGTTCCTGAACGATGCTATTCAGCCTACCCAGACAGGGAGGTGAAATACACTGTCTCGTAGGACTGGTTTATAAGTGGGAACTTACACTAGCATAGCTCCATCTCTTGGGGGGTGAAAAATCCACACCCCTACGAGACATGGCTAAGAAGGTAAGAACCAAAGACCAAAGGTCCAGCCAGCCCAGTATCCTGTCGTCCAACTGTGGCCAATGCCAGGTGCCCCAGAAGGAATGAACAGGACAGGGAATCATCAAGTGAGCCATCCCCTTTTGCCTTCCACATCTTCAGCAGTAACGAATTTTCTCTCCCTTGCCCTCTGGGGTAGGCAAGCCCTAGCCTCATTTTACAGATGGGGAAACTGAGTCATGGAGGGTTTAAACAACTCACCCCAGGGTCTCGCAGCGCGTCAGTGTCAAAGCCAGGATTAGAACCCAGGCGTCCCGGGCCTTCTGTTTGCCTCCGGTTTCTGGTGCAAAGTGCCCGCCCGCCCCCTCACTGGCTCTGCGCCCACGTTCTCTGCCCCAGGCAGGCGCAGCGCGGACAGCAAGCTGAGCAGCGCCCAGACCGCCCTCCTGCTGCAGGAGGAGACCCTCCGCCGCAACGACCGGGAGCGCAAGGCGTTGATGGACAAGGTGACGGCGCTGGAGCGGAGCCTGCAGTCGTCAGACAGCGACCGGCGGACCACCCAGGTACACGGGCCCGGGGGCAGGTCTGGGGTGGGGGGGTGGGGAGGTTCGAACGGATCAGGGATAGGAAGGTGAATAGGCAGAGAGAGGGTAAGTGAGGACACCAGGGGAACAAGGCCTTTCAGACGGGTTGAAGTGAGCCCTGTGTGCGCTCGTTGGTCGGAATGGGGGGCGGGGGTAAGGCCATTCAGGGGACCAGGGGGTTAAAATGAGTGTTTAGGGTTAGGATCTCCCTTTGGCATAGGCAGCTCTAGGTTTCTCCCCTCGGGAAGCAGTGACTCCTCCGTAGGCTGCAGTGGGCACCGAATACCAGCTTGATCCACCAGCCGCTGGACTGGGTGTTTAGAGATTCACCCCCATTCACCCTGGGCGGGCGAGGAGCTGGGTTTTCCCAGCTCAGTCTCCCTGGCTGGTGGAGAATGCCCTGGGCTATGGCCTGGGCTGACGGCAGTGGGGATGCCCCTGGCTGGGATTCCCTTCCTGGGACTGAGCCGTTTACTGCAGATCTCCTTGCCTCCGGTGGGGAGATCCAGGCCTGGAGTCCAGTCGACTGCCGCGCTCCTGTACCCAGGTGGGGACACACCTGGACACACAGACATGAACACATGTGGAAACTCACATGGACACGGAGACACGCCTGTGTACACTCAGACACGGACACATTCACACACCAACACGGACACACTCATGCACATGGACACACATATGTACATGTGGAAACTTGCGTGGAGACGGACACTGTGTACATTCAGACACGGACAGATTCACACACAGACACACTCACACACGTGGACATACATGGACACGGACACACACTTGTGTACACTCAGATACGGGGACACACTCACACACATGAATAGTCACACAGACTCTCACTCACACACACTCCTTGTCCCCAAATCACTTCCAGGCTGAATAGACCAGACGGTCATAGCGAGAGAAGGGAAGTGACTTGACAAAGATCTCCCGGCAGGCTGGTGGCAGAGCTGGGACCAGACCTGTGTTTTCTGAGTCCCAGTCTGGTCCTCTGACCCCTAGACAAAGCTGCCTGCCCCTGATCTGTCAGGCTGTGGGGCTCGGCGCTGGGAAAGAGATGCCGCTGGGGGTACTGGATCTGCTGAGCTGCAACAGGAAGGGCAAGAGGGGTGAGACTCCTCCAGTAACTCCCTGCCCCCAGGCTGGCACTGGGGCTAAATCCAGGGGGCTGGAGGTGGGTCTGCCTGCAGCGGGCATGCACCCTCACTGTGTCTTGTGGGGCTGGCTCTTGGTCTCTCTGCCTGCTGGAGCTCTTTGCTCACGGTCCCGGGGGGTGCCCCGCGTCTGGGCTGTGTGCGTTATGTCTGCCGGGCCTGGAGGCCAGCCATCCCTTTGGATTAAAGAACAAAGCTGGGAGGCTGCCAGTCTGGCAGGGCCTGGGTCTGTTGGCTCAGAGGGAGGCCGGAGAAGGCATTTTGCTGAGCGTGCAGCTCGGGCGCGGGCTGGGGAGGGGAGGGAGAGTCTTTCTTGCAGGGGGTCCCTGCCGCTAGCCGCGCTCTCCTCGATGCTCTGCGGACCCCAGGGAAGGGCCCAATCCCACATCGGCTCTCCCTCCGTTCAGCCCTTGCAAAGCAGGAGGCAAAGCACGGGGGAATCTTGCTGCCTCTTAGGAGAAGACCTTTCCGAGCCTGGGGCTGGGGACTCAAAGAGGAGCGGGCTGTGGGCAACGCTTAAGGCGATGGCCAGGCAGATGGGTACCACCAAGAGCCTCGCTGGCAAGGATAGGGTTGGCAGTGCCCTTCTCAGTGCAGAGCGAGGGGCGTTCCTCTGCTGAGCTCGCTTTTATGTGGGTTCATTTCTTCTGCAGGTTTCCTCCCCGGTCAGTGAGGGGGGGGTTGATTTGTGCCTTTAAAGCGGTGTTAGACCCCCACCCCGAGGCCCGCTCCCCGAATCTCTGTCCTGATGCTCAGTGCTACACCTGTAACAGAGCCAATTGCAGCCACACTGGCTCTTGGCTGGGTGTGTTGCCTGAGGAGACTACAGTACCCAGCATGCAATGTGACTTGCTCTGGCCAGCCTTGTTGCAGTGCATGCTGGGTCCTGTGTTGTCTCCTACCCCATCATGCACCCTGCTCTAGAGCATGGAATTAACCCCTGCCTGACTGGCCTTTCTCCCCGATCCCGTGGGAAATTCACCTCGCCCCTTGCTAAGAGGGTTGCTGTGAGCTTCCAGCTCCAGGGATCCCAGAGTTGACTCTGGGGAGGAGGCTGGTGGATTGGCAGCTAACCTGCCCACTGGCAGCGGTGCTGTTGCTGACGTGCTGCTCTCCTGGCGACCAGAGAAGTGTCTGTCCGCTGCCTTGCTTCTCCATCCCCGTCGTGGCCTCTGGTGCCAATTGGACTGTCACGTGGCGAGTAGGCTGGTGCTAGGTGCTGTACAAACACAGAACAACATGATAGTGTCCCTGCCCCAAAGAGCTTAGTTCATAGGGGCCCTCCCCCCATCTCTTGATTGCCCTTTGGCCCTAGGGGGTGCTGCGTCTTCCAGGCTTTTGGCTCACAAAGGCCAGCGCTGAGCCCTGGCCGCTCATCGCAAATGCCTGCTGGCACCTGCAACGCCGCGAGCTGACCGGCCAGTGCCATGGCCGCCAGCCCCCCTCAGCCTTGGCTTGCCGCACACGCTCTCTCCTGTCCCCTCCACCAGAGCCGGGGAAGCCGGCCCCACGGCTGTTTGGCAGCCTCTGCGCCTCGCCGTCCGTCGGGATGCGGGGCGACGGCCGGACGTGGGAGCCCACAGACTCTCCGGCCGAGCGTGGAGCAACCACTGCGCCAAGCCAGGGCTTCCTGTGTGGCCTGGAGCTGGACTTGAATTCCTGCCTTATTGTAACCAGCCTCCTGCAGGCCTGGAATGGAGCGAAGGGGTGGGTGGGGAAGGGAAGGACTCGGGCCCACCCTGGGCTCACTACGGTGGGGTTCACCTTGGCCCTCTCTGGCCCCATCACGCTGCAGCGGACGTGCTCCTGCTATGCAGTGCTCAGGGCCAATGTGCGTGGGCAAAGTTGCAGGGGAAGGAGTCTAGGGCTGGGATAATGGGGGGAGGAGGGGGCTGCGGGTCAGGATTGAGGGGCACTGGCAAAGCTCGGGGGGTGGACCCAAGGGCTGGAAGGGGGAGGCGGGACACCGTGGGTTCGGCATGGAGGCTCGTCGGCAGAGTTGCAGGGGTGTAAGATTGACATAGCAA